>JACXGM010002189.1:6141-43250 GCA_016801145.1 Umbra pygmaea
GTGTGTGTGTGTGTGTGTGTGTGTGTGTGTGTGTGTGTGTGTGTGTGTGTGTGTGTGTGTGTGTGTGTGTTTGTGCATCATCTCAGAGATTCCTCAGAGACGTGTTCCCAGCTGGGCAACATATATCACCAGGGATGGGGATTTCTCCGTGACCGGTCAGTGAGTGAATATGAATAATACCGATCTATTCCAGCCCAGCTGTCCAAGCTGACATTTCCCCTCAATACGACCATTATGTGAGGTTTCCTCTGCCTTCTGGTTGCTCTCAATTCTATCTCGTAGTCAGGCATGTTTATTTAAATCTGCGTTTGGCCTGGGCTTCGGAAGACACGTATCTCAACAACTTTGCTGAGTGTGGCAGTGGCATGAATTATGAATTAGACATCACGAAATTAGGGATAAACCGGCGGTGAAAGTAAAACAATAATCAAGTAGGACGACTTAATGCATTACGTTAACGTTTTTTACAGCCTTTGCTTTACATAGAGTCTTCCTACAGTAAACATCGTCCTCCGTATTAGTTGATCAAGTCCTGTGAGGTCACTTAAAGGCAGATGACTTGAGGTAACACGTCCTTTGGCGCCATTTAGTGGTCGAATTACTTTAGTGATGCATATCACATCACATGCTCCCCTCCCAATACTATAGATCTACAATTCACGATTACAACTTTGCCTCGTTGTAGCAACTCAGCAGTTGATTTGGATCGAAGCTCGAGACTTAACTGTACTCCAATTTAGTGACGAATATCAAATTAGAGCTTCAGTTACAGTTTCAGACATTACAATACTTTTAGACGTTCTGCAAAAACAATATCCATTGTTTATGAAACCCATGCGTTTTTTTCAGTAATTTGTTAATGATTTCCAGCCTCTACCTGTCATTTAACCTTTTAAGCAGATGTTGTGATCGATTATGTATGATGATGATGACGACAACTACGACGACGTAGGCCTTACGTGCTAACTCTACATTCTATTGGTTAAATGACAACACAGAAGCAAAGACAGCAGCAAGCAATTATTAATACTGCATTAGCAACTTATTCAAATGTGTCCACAAAGCATATAGCAGCCGAACTCCATTCTGGTTCATGAATAATGCATAGGAATGACAACTTATTCCCTACATAGTGCACTTGTTTGGCCTAGGCCTTCTCCAGCTCTCATCAAATGTAGGGTTCTATACAGGGAAGAGAGCGGCTTTTGGGATATATCGCAGCCTCACACTGCAGCAGAACACACTGCATAGTGTTTTCGAAGCTTCTCCACCAAATGTAAGCTTCAGTACCGTGCGGTTCTCTACGGGAATGTATTTTAAGAAGGAAACATGTTTTAGTGGGCCAATTTACGTTAAGATTAATAACTTTTTTATACTCAAATTTAAAATCTACAATAAATTGTAGATTTTAAATTTGAGTATAAAAAAGTTTTTATACTCAAATTTAAAATCTACAATAAATTGTAGATTTTAAATTTGAGTATAAAAAAGTTATTAATCTTAAAATATTTACGTTTTACTATATAAATTTTATTTTGATATATTTGGAAAAACCTAAGCTATGATATGCTATTCTGTTACAAAAACAGTAGGTGTCACTGTAGGATACAGGGTTTGTTGAACAAACTTGAAGTATCCTATTAACGTACTTATGCAATTCCCTATCATATTTGCCATTGTCATAATTTCGTTATTTTCAGCATTCACGTATATGATTGAAAATTATTCAAATGGCATAAGATAAATTATTTTATTATGATGAGCTAAACCTGTCGGGAAGGCCACCAGCGTTGCTGTACGAGATTCACCTGGCCGAGACACAGCGGAAACAGCGATGTACCTTTGAAACGCCCAGAATTCAGTTTACTGCTTAATATTCAATTACCTTCCCAACGTTAGTAGCGCGGAGCAGGAGAGGACGTCAACAACATTGATGACAGTTCATTCATTTTCAAAGTCGGAAGTACGCTTCCAGCAACCACTGAATGGCTGTCATTTCCTGGACATTCTCTGCAGCTTGATACTGAATTATTTTCTAACTTTTTGAAGCAATTACAACTACTTCAGAATGGAAGTGGCCCTGCTATCGTATGCAAATACGCACGCTGACGTAGTTGATCATGTGGTTTTTGGCGTAGATCCCCCTGTGAACGCGAATTTTTTTTCAGCTGTTGTCTGGCGGATTCGGTCGAATCTCTTGGATAAATCGTCGTATTCAGTTGTTTTCGCCAGGAAAATAATCAGTTTTGGACCCCGTTTACCTGTGTCCCGGCTTCACAGCGCACCATACGTGGTGGGCAGGTAAGGATCAGCCAAAGGGAAAATTTTTCATTCTGCTACATCGGCGAAAACAAGTCCCAAAGTTAAAAGCTGTAGCCTAGCTATGCTAAGTACCTAGCCTCCTTCTTCCACCACACAGACGCATGCAGACGCCACTGTATAAATATTTTAACTTGGCTAGCCAGGGAACTTTGATTGTACCGGTGTGGCTCCACCTGGCCGACTCGTGTGTACAGTAACAATGTGTCCAGCTGCAATCAAGCATTCTAGAAGGCAGTCCTCGCGCTTAAGAACTTTAGTTTGCAACAATGTTGCCGTAATGTCGAGATTGGTGGAGAGGACGTTTACTTTTTCCTATGTCGACATCACGGCAAAATATGGCCTCCACGCCGACATGGCGTTAACGACGTTGGCGAGAAAGGGGACATTTGGGGAGCGTTTTTTTCTGTGGCCCATTTTGCTCGAATGGTATAAATGAGTGATTGAAATCACCTTACTCCGCGAACATTAGCTATACCTTTTATTTAGAACTGTCTGGATTACACTGCACTCTAGCTCTGGAGCTTTACCAGACTACTTTGATTTCGGGTAGCAGTGCTGTCGTATGATGCAGGCAGCGGTGACGCCTTCCTCCACGTCCATACCGCAATGTCTCTAGCAACAGTCACACTGGATTAAAACGTCTCGTCGCAGTACAGGCAGGCTACTGTTCGAAATAGAATTCAATTTATATATTGGCTGGTATTTCTAATACCCGCCCAAGGGTCTAATCAGGAGTGTCTTTCTAAGTATCTTAAGCTGTAAATGTATATATTTACATGCCATTCTGTCGCTCAATGACACCCTCCAGGTCAATCCCCCCCAGCTATATTAAATGTACATGTAGGCTACAGTAGCTTAGTAGCGGTGACAAACATATGTTATACGGGCATTTTTCTTTGTAAACATGTTAACGCCTGGTTACAATAGGTTATGGATATGTTTCTAAAATCCCAGGGATGCAACTCACCGAATGGCCTGATGTGACTCTTAGCCTACTAAGGTGACCAATCACTCTATCTGCTATGAAACTGTTAAAGGTACAGCACATGTTTATGTTGAAAAAGGATTTCACACCATCAGATAGAAAACTAGAAAATACAACTAATACTAGTATATAACATTAAACCCAGAATGTTCATAATACAGTGTCTTAGCGGCCCACTTGTGATTGTTTATCTCACCAGTTGGTCTTTTGACCAATTAGTGCTTCCTGTACGTTGTTGTTGTTTTACGTTCTGGAATGTCCAATCAAATGGGATACAATTATGTTTTGGATAACTAGTTGAAAAACACGGTTCGGTAAACACTTCCAGCATGGTCACTGTCTTTTAATTATTTGCCCGTCTTTGCTTCAGGCATCGTAAAGCACAAACGGGCCGCAGACTGTTAAATAACATTTAGGAACATTTTCGGTTAGACAACATACTGTTCCCGTAGTTCTGGAACATTCAAGCAAACTAAATGGACATTGGCTATAAAACTAAATGTATGGAAGATGCAATTTGATTATTTGAATATTAACTATTATTTATCCCGGCATGTTCATTGAAAACATTTTCTCATTTGCAGAAAATAGCCTGGGAAATAGTTAAAGTGGGAGGAGTGGGGATGAATTGGCCAATTGAAAGCTGGGGATGTTGAGGTTGCCATGACGTTATAAGGGGCAGATAGAAAATTAGTCCAGGACACCAGGGTTAACACCCCTACTCTTACGATAAGTGACATAGGGTCTTTAGTGACCACACAGAGTCAGGACACCCATTTAATGTCCCATCCGAAAGACAGCACCCTACGCAGGGCAGATGTTCCCATCACTGCCCTGGGGCATTGCGAATGATCTTTAGACCAGAGGGAAGAGTGCCCCCTACTGGCCCTCTAACACCACTTCCAGCAGCACTGGTTAACCATCCAGAGACCAACAAGGCCCAACCCTGCTTAGCTTTAGAAACCAACCAGCAGTGGGATACAAGGTGCTATGAAATTATGGTCTAGGAGACACTTCCGCAAATGTAGATATTTTGATCACTTTTTTTAACACTTTCTACTTCAAGCTGGTCCGAGGGACTTTGTATTCATTGTGCTTTTGCAAAATGAATCGTCCGTGTGCATTCCCGGCAGAGATTCCCGGCAGAGATGTGAACACAGCAGATGCTATTCGGGCCTCGGATGAAAAGTGCTAATTGCTTTCGGCTCCTAGATTGGTACACTTTATAGACATGGCCTCATCTTGATTATAGATCGTATTTTGGTCAAAGGACTGTCCTCTTTAAAGCCATTATTATAATTACTCTGCATAGCATAACATTAGGCATCAGATATCATTAAAACTAATGACCGGATTTAATCCGCTAATGCCACAGCGATAAAGCTACATAGGCGAAGCTGGATCATGTCATGCTTAACTGGTGGCATTCTTTCATTCAGATCAAAACATGGCAGACTTTCCAATGTCTTATACAGTAGTGATGGCATCGTGCCACTGTCCAAAACACATTCCTTTATTTCATAATACTCAAACAGCATATGAAGCATTTTCTAATGAGTTATGTAGGGTCAGGTCTATATTTATAACGTAATCTAATGCAATACACAATAGACTAGCAGGCAATTGACCTAATAACCTATTTAAATGAAGTCCCAGTTCTGGCTCAGCATTGGCTGCTGTAGAAGAAAAGGGCCTTGTATCTCTTGTTCTACCTTTCCCACCCAGACATTTTGGTGATTTTCTTATGTCCTTGTTCCAGCCAATGGCTTGGTTAAAGATGGCGGCCGCACGGCCTGCTCTTTGTGACTAATGAGGTGGCGCTCAGTAGCTGGTCACCTCAAGAACAACCTCGTTTCTACCCGGGGGGAAGTTGCGGCTGCCCGCTGCATTCTCTGCTGTTAGAGCTCAGTGACTGAGACGGCCCTGGTGATGTCATACCTGCTGCTGTGGGTGGAGCTTCCTGTGAATACCCCTTGATTCTCTGTGTGTGCATCTGAAATGGCCCCATACTCCCTGAGGCCAGTATGGAGCCCTAGTACAAAGTAGTGCACTTCAAAGGGAATAGGGTGGCGTTTGGGATGCCGAGTCTGCCTGGCATTGGAGGCCATGAACACAATGACATCATCCAGCCAAGAGCCAGCCAAGCATCCTCACTGTCCAGCCATGTCATTTATTAGGCTAGCAGTCAGGCCCCTGGAAATAGGCTAATATGCTAGTTACTCTTCTCAGTGAAAGGGTTTAGGCAATGCTAATGGAGAAATCAATACTATGGTAATAATCACCACTATTGAGTTACCTTCTAATGTCTCTGGCAAGTAGTCAGAATCGCTTTGTGCAGTGTGTTGTGTAATCTCAAATTTGGCTGGAATGGATAGGTCTGTTTGGGAGTTTGAGACAGTCAGAAAACACTCACATCGGTGTCCACGTGGCGTAGTGTGCTAAGTCGTTGCATTGCAGGACAGTCTAGGTCAGGGGTTACCAATCCTGGTCCTGGAGAGCTACCACCCTGTAGGTTTTCACTCCAACACTAATCTAGCACACCTGATTCTAATAATTAGCTGGTTGATATGCTGATTGAGGCAATATTATGTGCAGTTGGAGTGAACCTACAGGGTAGTAGCTCTCCAGGACCAGGATTGGTGACCCCTGGTCTAAGTCATGGTGGTCAGTGGTTCGAACCTGAGTATAGGTTCTTTGACTTTCCCTGGTCCTCCAGAATGAGGCAGCGCGAATTGGCATAGTGCATCCTGAGATTTGGGATAGATAAGCTGAATCATCTACCCCGTCATACTTGTGTCCAGATTGGGTGCCTGTAAATTCAATCACGGGAGTATAGTTGGTGAACGTAATCATCCCGTACATGAACTGATTAAAGGCCAGCCATGCTCGATATCCAGTCGGCAACATAGAGATCAGTGCGTTGCTTCTTTCTGGAACAAATATTTGTAAAACCAAAACAAGACAAACTCTCTTAGAAAAGGTTCTAAGAGGAGCAGGAGCATTGATGTAACGTTACAGGTGCTGTAGGTGAAAAGTGTCCTAAAGCCTCCCCGACTCACAGGCTGTGTGGGTTTCCTAGGTAACGCTTCCTGTCTTCTGCTTTGACAAAAGTACAGCGGTGCCTTCAGGGGTGTGGTGGGCGGCCCTTTTCCCCTCTACTCACTGACTACAGAGTGGACCGGAAGGGCGGGAACTGGAAGGTGAGCGGATAAAGTGAGCATTGGATGTTAAGGGGATGATAATGGGGGGGTGACAACTGAGGCTCAGAGGACAAGCGAGAAGGGAGAGGGGGAGGGAAGAGGACAGTAGCTAAGGAGGAGACTCCGTGTCCCAGCCGAGCTCTGGCAGCAGAGGCCCACCCCACAGGAGCCAGTGAGCCGAGACACTCCCCCAGCGCTGACCTCATCACGTGGCTCCCGTCTGATCAGCAAGTCACCCTGGCTACAGTGGAGGCTGCCTCTGATTGGTGGACATCCAGTGACACCAGTCAAGCTTGGATGACACTACAGTAGGTCAAACAACTGTGGTTGACAAGCAGAGGCGCTCAGGAATTATGTGAAGACCTGTAGTTAGAGAAACAATACACAGGAATATTGTTTTGAATGAGATTTCTAGCTTCTGACAGTCTTAATCAGTGTTGTGAAATGCCAATGCATATTGCACCGGTAAAATGAGAACTGATGTTCCAGAACAAGGTTCCGTTTATTTTGGCGCTTGGTTGTGTAAAAGCCTCTTTAAAGATGACCCTGGCCCTAATTAACCATGCAGCCCCCTCGTCCAACAGTGTTTCATAACGTTCTGGGATGGAACCCATCCAACCAGGGCTCAAACACTAGCTTCACACACGTGTGTTTCTGCCTGACTGGCAAAGAATTTAACTTTCACTGCTATTTTATTTGCTTCCCTACGCCACACAAGCTACATGGGCACTTCATCCTGATGGGTTTTATTTCTAGGCTTCAGTTTCCTTCTAGAAATGTGTTTTGAAAAGCAGCCCATTTAAAAACAGAAGCTTTGTTTCATCGTGCCGAAGCCTCGCACTACAACAACAAACCCCCCCATCGTAACCTGCTAGAATTGGTAACAATTATCACTTACTATGTCAAACAGAAGAAGCTATCCAACAACACCAAACAGATGAGCCAGCGTACAGATCTATGCAGGATGTGTTGTGCCCACTCTGTCAAAGTCGGGGGAAATGAAACACGCCCTGCAAGACAATCCAAGGCTCTGATGGAGTGATGCAGTGTAGGGCTGGGCGATATTCACATCGCGATACGATAATGCACTCCAGAGCCCGTTCGCCTGGCGACACTATATAATGTCCGCAATACGAACTCTGATATTTTCATTTCAAGCTCATAAATCCTTTGAAAAGTTGAGTCAACTTGTTGTTTTTTCTTTTTTTATTAACGAAAGTGAACAGTAGCTTGAAATGGTTTGTTGTATTGAAAAATATTTTTCAACACCATAAAAACACTTCCATTTCACAAAGGCAGCTCCATGTGTCAAGAGAGCACTGATACGCCTATAGTAATTGAGGGCCTAGAATTATTGATTACATTTTAATATGTAACACATACCTGCCTAACACTGCTGGTTGCTTAGTAACCAGAAGCCCCTCCTATGTGTTCATGTTAATGGTATGGGAGAAGCCAAGGCTGAAGGGTACAGAGGCCAAAAGTTTTGTCAAAGGTCAGACACGGTAAAGAACAGCTACTAAAATTTATGCTCACTAATAGTTATTTTTAAGTCAAAGCTGATGTGTAAAAGTGAATACTCTTCTGTTTGACTTCCAAGTTTGCATGCAATAATAGCTCACTATGATAAGTAAATACGATTTAAAAAAAAACTGAAAATGTTGATGACTTAACATAATTCGACTCTGTTTTTACCAACTGTAATTCATCAGTACTGGCCGACAGAAAAACAGCATTTTTTGTATCACCTTAAAGCTGTGTGATATACACACACACACACACACACACATATATATATATATATATATATAACCAATTTCAGAACACACACTATTATTTTGTCCATAATATGCATTTGTTGATAGTTTTGATTTCGTGAATGTCTATTTTGATATTCTACAACACCTAGATCCAATATGATAGTTCCTAATGTTTACTAGTCCTAAAACATTGTTTTTATAGTTTAAAAAAGTGACATATTGGTAGAATAACAGGATAGTCAGACTAGTTCAACTATGTTGGACATGTATGTCAGAAAAATCTGCCTTTAGTGACAACATGTGTGACTATTACGATGACTATTACGATGACTATTACGATGACTATTACGATGACTATTACGATGACTATTACGATGACTATTACGATGACTAGAATGTGTTTCCAATGCACAATGTCTTTGGAATGGAGATTGGTGCATTTACCTGACATTACAGATGCTTGCTTCTGATATGGGACGCCTGGTGCTATTTTAAGCCTTGTCACTCAGGTGCACTGCCATGTGAATGAATTATACTTGACAAGTTATTTAACTTAAATAATTCATGCATTGTTCAGCTTGTCCTGGAGATCTAAGGTGGTTGCATCAAATAAATTCAGCTGGTAGTACATTGTTTTTTAACCAAATATTTCAACTCCCGCGGTATTTTTTTGAATTAGAACCTTGTCTTTCAGTAGCTTAAGAATTTACCAGTAGTCATTTTCAGCATAGGCAAACATACAGGTGACTTACACATGGATTAGGTGAGGGGAAAGCCCATGTCTGTCTTTACAATAACAAGATCCACAGGCTCGTGCGTGTGCTGTCCTCGCTTGACCCTGTCCCCTAGATGACCCTCTCCTTCATATTCAGCTGTTTACTAGAAAAGTCAGTGACCAATCACACGATGACTGTTGCCTGCTCCTTTCATTGGCCACAGGCCTGTGTGTGTGTGAGCTTATCCTCATTTACACTTGCCCTTTGACCTAGTTTATAAGCTACAGGCCCCAGTATCTTAGATCATAAAACTCATCTAGTTCAACCATTCCAAACTGCTAGCACTGTATCTAAGCTGCTAATATAGATTATCTTTCCTCAACAATCCCTCCTTTTTGCCCTTTAACACCCTTTGTGGTTAAGGGACCACAATAGAAAGTAATTCTATATGATATCAGTTATACATGCAAACATTATGTTTGGTAAGTGTTTTACTATCAAAACTGGGAGGCTTGATTTGTTGCAAGCTGTCAAAACCATTTGTTTTTGAGACAGGTGATACCACAGCTGGGTTATATTCTTGATTTATATAAAGAGTTTTGGGGGTGTATTTTATATATAAGCTTACATCATGTATTTGTTTAGCAACATTTTGTAATTATTGGGGTTTCCACATCACCTGCTTCTAATATTGGAGAGGCATGTTTAGGGGTGTTTGTAATGAATGTGTAATGTTGTGTCTGTTTTAGTTCATCATTTAAACTAGAAAAGGCCAATACAAATTTGATCACAAAAACAATACAATTATGCCAATAACTCAGAATTCGAAAGTAATTACTGCCCAAGAAGAATACAGGAATATGTCTTATGAAACCTGTATGTAGTTAAAAAGGCAGATTTTGTAAAGTCAATTTTGGCCACTCAGTCCTAGAACCGTAGTTAATAAAACGTTTTGTCTTCTGTGGATTCGAGAAATCCCTACACCTGCTGTTAGCCTGTTTCCATGGTAACTCCTTACACTATTCCAGTCCTGAATCGAGAATTTTACTACAAAAAAGCACGAGGGGGTGTGTTACTTGACCGGTATACCACAGCGTAGGGTGTTTTTCTGCACGACTTAATTCTCTGAGTGCCTGGGCACATAGTGGCATATTGACCATGCTCCAGAAATCCCAGAGGTGGATTACAAACTACAGAAGACTACAAATATATTTTTGTCATACTTGTGGTACATGTTCCATATTCTGATACAGCACAGCTTTTAGCCAATCAGGATTGAAATCATTTTATTTACTATTAACTGTCATATTGGAATCTGTTATTCTGCTGTCTGCCCCCCCCCCCCCCGATATGAAGAACAACCTTGATTGGGGAGGATGGGCACATATTATTGTCAGGACTGGAGTAACTCAGACTGGGTTTAATGCGTTATACTCCATTTCATACACCCCAGTTCAGAACAACATGTACACACACACACACACACACACACACACCGGCCACTTCATCAGGTACAACTGTTCAATTACTCGTTGACTCAAATATCAGAACTGAGAAGGGTCTGGTGTTCACCAGGCTAGTGAGTGGCAGTTCTCTTGGTGAACATGCCTTGATAATGGCAGAGGTCAAGAGGGAAATGGCCAGACTGCTTTGAGCTGATAGAAAGGCAACAGTAACTCCAATAACCACTCATTACAATCACGGTATGCAGAAGAGCATCTCTGAACACACAACACATCGAACCTTGAAGCAGATGCTACAACAGCCAAAGACTGCACCGCATGCCTCTACTGTCAGCTAAGAACAGAACTGTTGCCACAATTTGCACGGGCCCACCAAATATGGACAATAGAAGATTTTAAAAAGTTGCCTGGTCTGATGAATCTTAATTTCTGCTGCGAGATTCAGGTGGTAGAGTCATAATTAGGTGTAAACAACATGAAAGTATGAATCTATCCTGCCTTGGATGGAAGGTTGGTGGTGGTGTAATGGTGTGGGTCATATTATTGGCACACTTTGAGACTCTTAGTACCAATTGAGCATTGTTTAAATGCCACAGCCTACCTGAGTATTGTTGTTGACCATATTCATCCCTTTATGACCACAGTGTACCCATCTTCTAATGGCTATTTCCAGCAGGACATCACACTTTCACAAAGCTCACATTTATCTGAAACTGTTTTTTTGAATATGACAATGAGTTCACTGTACTCAAACCGGTTCCACATTCACCAGATGTCAATCTAATAATACCTTTTGGGAGGTTGTGGAATGGGAGGAGAATCGCACAGTGGATATACAGCCAACCAATCTGCAGCAACTACGTGATGTCAGTATGGACCAAAATCTCTGAGGAAATATTTCAAGCACCTTGTTAAATCAATGCCACACTACCTAATGTTGTGGCTGGTGAATGTTTAAGCTACAAGTAATGAGATTCAAAGGAATTTTGTGGTTCTGAAATTCAACATCATTGCTGTGGGATTGAGAATTTAGAGTGTTTCAATCACGGAAGTATAGTTTGTAAATGTAATCATCCCGTATATGATCTGAATAAAGGGTTCCGTGTTGGATGAGCAGTGTGAAAAGAATCGGCAGCTTGGTGACATGTGGTTGAATCAACCATGTGAGCTCTCATCACCAGTGGGAAATGGGAGGAAAAAAGATATCTAGAGTGCACTGTCTCTTCTCACAGAATTTCTCTCTTTGCAACCTCACTTGTGAAGAGCTGTCGGTTTGTTCAGAACACTGCACCGTTATTTGTTATCTTAATGATGTTCCTTGCCGAATACACACTTTGATCTGTGCGACAGGGAGTTGTGAGTCAGTCTGGAGGGAATGCGTTCCTCTGCACTCTGTTACCAAAGCAACAGCAGTTTCTGCCAACCTCCTAACCCCTGTCGTGAGACGTGTGTCCGTCACTTTTGATGACGAATGACTGCTCGCAGCATTGCTGCAGGTGGATCCATCTTGCTGTGTACAGTTTGACTGTTTACCAACTGTCATCTTTGAATGTTGCCATGGCAGTTTTGACAGGAATGTAGTACTGGTGTTATGGGATCATAGTGTCATCTCTGACAGGCCGGGTAGAAAGAGCTTCTTTGACAGACGTACACACAAAGAACCGAGTTGTGAACTTCTGCTAAAACCATTAAGAAGCATGTTATTTCGCGTTGTGGAACATCACATGATGTTCAGTTGACAAGGCTACACTGACACAGTTCAAAAGATTTTCCTTGTGCAGTACATACGTATTTGGACACTGACACAAGTTTTGTTGTTTTGGCTCTGTACACCAGAACTTTGGAGTTAACTATAGAATCTAAACAAGTAGGGAGTATGGACTGTCAGTTTTAATTTGAAGGTATCTACATCAGATTAAACCTTTGGAGGTTACAGCACAGTTAGTAATATGACCCCTCTAATGGAAGTATTTGGGACATTGGCAGCACAGCTGTGTCCTAATTGGCAGGTGTGATTGTATTCATAATCAGAGCTTGCACAAAGGAGCTTAAAATCTTCATTCTAGGCTCTGTATTTGTATTCGGAGCCTATTCCTAGTGACAGACTCATTAGTCACCACATCATCTTCCTACCAAGGAGTTTTCCAGGGACAATAAGTGGAATGTTGTCTAGCCAAGTCAATACCCGAACCTGAATCAATTTGTGCTTGGGCTTCAATTTCTGAAGACAAGATTGAAGGCTAAAATCAACCGAAACAAACAAACTGAAGATGGCTGTAGTGCAGACCGTCTTTGGAGAAAGGTTCCCAGTGTCATGTGAGGTCTGGTTTGCAAAGTTTAGGCAGTGTTTGAAGGCGAATGATTTGTGATTGTACAGAAATATTACTACTGTATTTAATGTTAATTTGTCTAATTGCATTGCTTCACTTAAAGCAGGGGGGATGCCCTCAACTTAAACCTGATATTATACCGAGCTGAAACAACTTCAGTCAATGTTCAAATGTATATGGACTGCACGGCATGACCTACTTACATGTCATTTACACATCCATGTGCTATGAAAAGAAAAAAGTTAGTGTTGTACCTTAAGTAACGCTGTATACAGACAAACAGTTTGAACTACTGACTCTCAGGTGTTGGTCTGTCTGCGGTGGTTTGATACAGCACAGGGTGTTTGATAGTGTTCTCTGTTCTGTCGACTCGACTATGGTTGCAATAAAATGAATCCCCATTCCAGTCAATGTAATTTTTGGTCCTCAAGTTTAGATGCAGTCCAAATAGAAATAAAGGAAGGTGTAGTCGATGGAATGTGTACACCTTTAATTCTAATGAATTTCACAACCGTTTCAATTTGAACGTGGCTCATATGTGTACAATATCAGATCTTTGACAAGCTTTGTTATACTTTTTTTAAAGCTAATATATTGTGATATTGCTGTCGCATTGTATTCATGAGGTAGGCAGTAGAAAACAGTTGGTCAATTTTTTGTGAAATTAGTATATCATTTCTCATCACAGTACCAGAATAAATGTAGTCCATTACCAGCTCATGTGGTCTGGTTTTAAAGTTATCTACTGAGAGCGGTGTGATTGAGGTTGATGAATCTGGAAAAACAGGCCCCTGGAGATTAGCTCCATTTGCTCTGGCCTGCTTTCCTCTTCCTCAACAAGGCGTATTGACACATTGCAGACAGCATTTGTGTGCTCTGCACTTCGTTGACTTGCGCAAGATGGAATCCTGTCATCTGATGACTCGCCCTGATTCCACACATGTTGACTTCACTGGGTCAGAGATGTTAACGAGCCTGTTGTTAATTAATGTCCCCATGACAATAATTAAACATTGTCCCTGAGTTGTTGTATTGGTGGGGATATTTGGATGTGCAGACCAGGCATAGTGTGTGTGAGCAGTCAAACCAGGACGTGAGCTGGAGTACGTCAGGTAGGAGTGTTTTTCCTCTCCAGATCAGCCAGACTGGCCCTGCCAGGAGCCGGGTGATCTGAGGGCATTATGAGACGCACAGCGTCGGCTGGGACCTCGTGCAACTTTAATTAGGCTCCAGTACGGCGGTGCAATTGGCTCCACAAAGCTCACACAGACACAGGAGGCTAGCGTAGCACCGGTCTGAGACGATCGGGCACCATTAGTCTGCTGGCAGGACTGGCTGTCTGTCACCAGGGACTGATGCAATGAGAAACACTAGTTGTGAGAGCACTGTTCTGCTATCTTCCTACAGCACCCTTATGAACCCGATTCAGGTAGATGGACTCTACGTTTAACCCCTCACCTGCCGTTTGACCAGTCATCTCTCCTGGTTACGTCTTAATGAAGACGTGCAAGGACGGACAGGGTTTTAATATGTTAAGCCAGTGGTTCTCAAACCTCTCCTGGGGACCCCCAGACATGCCATATATTAGATGTATCCCAGAGCTAGCACACCTCAATCAACTTGTTAACTCATCATCAAACCCTACCTGCTTGAATCAGATGAGCCAGTTCAGGGCTACAACCAAATTGAGATGGCCAAACTGAGGGTCCCCTGGAGAGGTTTGAGAACCACTGGGTTAAGCAGCAACAACACAAGGGCAAGTCATTGTTTCAACCATGGAAGCTTGCTATAACTACGTATTAAGGAAATTAAGCTCAATTGAATCTTTATGATACAGATGCAAGAGTTACTGGTTGTGACATTTTGCTGGTTGGATCAATCATGCACACAAGAATTAGTTCTGAGACTGAGTTGGTGATTGGAGTCACTTAGATTCTGTATTTTACTGTTTTAATGAAGTTATTGATGTCCTACCTAGACCACAGCACTGACCACCAATACAATGTGTATTACGTATACATATGTACATATAGCCTACTCAGAAATTAAATGTAGGTTTTCATCCTATATATAATATTTATATTTATTATTCCTTTTAATCAGGTCATGTGACAGCTGGCCAGGACCATATTCTGCTGGCCACCATTTTGGAGTGTAAAAACTGACCATGAGGTTTACACACATGGTCCCCATGAAAGGTTATTTTGGATGTGACGCATGGGTATATAAGGGGAACCAGGAAGTAGATTGGGAGTTGCTGCGATGGGAGAAAGGGAGGCAGAAGCAACTCAAAATGTCTGTGATGTAACTACTAAAGCTTGTTGAATATATGCAAACTCCTGATCATTTCTGGATATGGATAACAGGATTGCTATGATTTTGCTTCAACAATATCCCCTCCTTTTCTTTTACTCCAGTTTGGGTGATCTGGGATGAAGTCTCATGAAGTCCCTCATTGGAGCTGACATTGACAGTCAGCAGGAAGAACAAGTACAGATTCTTTACAGGACAGCAACCGCCCCTTCTGCTCTGCTGTCATCCTCCTTACGAAGTCTGTCTGACAGTCCCGGGTGACCGACACCATGGCCAGCCGAAGGAAGACTACCACCCCTTGCAGAGCGGATGCTGATGACAGACCTGATGATCCAGGTGAGATGGAAGTATCCTTTAATGACACTGGCACAGTTGAGAACGGATCCCCAGATATGCTGCCCGGAGAAGATGGGAGCTCTGGGGCAGAACCAAGTTGTTCACAGCAGGAGTTGCCTGCGCCAGAGAAACCAGAGGCAGTAGATTCGAAGCCACAGAGGAAGCAGCAGGGAGGCTATGAATGCAAGTACTGTCCATTCTCTACACCAAACCTGAACGAGTTCAAAGAGCATGTTGACTTGAATCACCCGAACGTCATCCTCAACCCCCTCTACCTGTGCGCCGTGTGCAACTTCAACACAAAGAAGTTTGACACCTTGACGGAGCACAACGAACGGTTTCACCCAGGGGAGAGCAACTTCAAGTTCAAAAGGATCAAACTGAACAATCAGACCATCCTGGAGCAGACGATAGAAAGAGCAAACAATGCCATCGTCTGCGATTCAAGTAACAGCACTCTAACTGGAGAACACTTTGGCACTTTTCCACTCAGCAAACCTACAACTGTAAAGATCAGTAAGCCAAAAACAGACAATAAAAGGTTATTGACAGAAAATCAGTCTGACAGACTCAACCCTGACCTCGCCAAAAAACAGATCACAGCAGTAAATGTCAACGGGACTGTAATCATACCAGAAGCGACCCTAAAAGATGGACTGTCCCACATTATGCCCTCTCTGCAGCGGCCACCTAACTACAACCTGGTACCAAAAATTGCCGTCCCTTTGAACACCTCCAAGTACAACCCTTCACTGGACTGTAACCCAACTCTCATCACATCCTTCAACAAGTTTCCATACCCAACTCAAGCAGAGCTCTCCTGGCTTACCGCTGCCTCGAAGCACCCGGAGGATGAGATCAAAGTGTGGTTCACGACCCAGAGGCTAAAGCAGGGCATCAGCTGGTCCCCGGAAGAGGTAGAAGAAGCCAGGAAGAAAATGTTTAATGGTACTATTCATTCAGTCCCACAGACGACATTCACAGTGCTGAACAGTGCCCAGCTGACCCAGGCCAACAAAGGCCAACAGTCCCTTGTTCAAACCGTCCCATTTAATCTCCTCGGACAGACCAGTTACGTGTTGACTCCAGTCGCAAATGGTTCAACAGTCAGTCGTTCACCCATCACGATAACCATGGCCAACCAGGTGGTGCAGTCTGTCAAGCGACCCCTGGCAGCTCCGGTGGTCACCTCAGAGATTAAACGTCCCTCCATAATCCAGACAATTCAAGCGCATACACCTAGACTGGTGGTTTCACCTAAACCCAGCTTTACTTCAGACACCAATAAAACGCCGGACCAGATTGCGGTGCTGAAAGCTAGCTACACCCAGTGCCAGTTTCCTGAGGAGGAGGAAGTCTATCATCTCATAGAGTCCACTGGCCTTTCCAGGGGCGAGATCAAAAAGTGGTTTAGTGAGCAGCGCCTTCTGAACTGGAAGGGAGCACCTCAAATGATCAAGGTTGAGCCCCAGGTGTCGAAAGACAGCCAGCCCAAAAAGGCAGTGCCCACACAGTTTCCTCTCCTGGAGAGGCTTAAAGGTAAATCATCAGAGCAACTCAATATGCTAGAAGAAAGTTTCCAGAGGATTAGTTCCCCCACAGAAGCTGATGTCAACAACCTTGTCGTGTGCACAAGACTCTCCAAGACCGAGATTGACTGCTGGTTCTCAGAGCGCAGAGCGCTTCAGGACAATCTGGAGCAAGCTCTCGCAAACTCTTTGGGTGCAAAACCCCTTGAGGAGCAACGGGGGATCAGTCTACTTAACGGTATTCACGAGCAGGACAGCAAAGTCCGGACTTCACCTCTCCCCATCGTGACAACTTCCACCAACACCATTGAGCCTATTGACAGCAAATCCTTGGGGCTTCTCAAAGAAGTTTTCTCCCAAACTCAGTGGCCATCGCCTGAGGAGTACAGTCAACTCGAAGTCCAGACAGGTCTGGATCGCACCGAGATCGTCCGCTGGTTCAAGGACAACCGATTCGCCCTGAGGAATGGAACCTTGGAATGGATGGAACAGTTGCAGAATGTCAAAAGCAAAGCAGTTCAGAACGGTCCAAGTTCATCGACAATACCGATCACAGAACGACCCCCAAGTGGCACTCCTCAGCAGCACTTCACAGAGGCCAAGGCGGTACTGAAAGGGGATGATGTGGCAGAGAAGCTTCCGGATAGGTCCAAACTTATCAACCAGGACATAGTTCAATGGTTTACCAGCAAGCTGGGCCAGAGCATGACAGACATTAGTAGGAGCAGGGACCAACATGGCCAGACCAGCATGGACAGAAGCAGGTGGGTGAAGGTGACCATGGCTGTAGGGGACGAGGCTAAAGGTGCTTTGGAGAGCCAGAGGGTCGGATCAGAGCCAGAGGTGCTGGTGGTCGACCAACCAGGTCAAGTGACTGGATAAAGAGTGTGGTGAGTATGACCAGCTAAAGAAATAAGTGTCTGGGCGTGTATTCATAAAGAATCTTAATGCAAAGAGTAGCTCCTAGTGAGAAAATTCTAAGAAAATTTTTAGAAATGTGGGTGTTTACTCTTGAAATAAAAAAAATCCTAGTAAAGAAAAAAGTAATTCAGAAAGCATCTTAACTCTTAAAAGAGGTCCTAAGGCCAAAATTGGTAGGAGTACAGACGAGGACTTTTAAGAGGCTTAAGAGTTCCTTGAGTAGAGGAGAAAACGGCAGAATCCTTAACTTCTAAATCTGTGACAGTTTCACGGAATACTTAAAATCGCTCAGTTTTTTCCTTCTTGGACAACCAACCAATCACAGTCTTCAAAAGATTGTGTCATACATAGCAACGGGGTCAACCCCACCTCCTCACTAAGATGACAGTTTTTTCTTTTCCTTGCTCAGAGTTGCTCTTAGATCGGTCTGGAATCGCTCTTAAGCTAAGACTCCTACGTAAAAGTTTTTAAGACAAATTAGAAGTTTTCTAAGAGGATTCTTAGAATCTTTATGAATACGGGCCCTGATGTTTAGTTCACAATTATGTATATTTTAGTCTTGATGTGTGTAGGTAACTAAACAAACTATCACTTGCACGGAACACAGTGGACAAGAGTTCTATGTTTTTGCTCGGTAGGTTATGTGGTAGTGTGATGTTTTTCCTTTTAACAAAGAGGTGGCTAATAACAAGCTAGCAGCTGTGGATTTTACTCAGGATCACTCAGGATGTCGGGAGCCTGTAATTGAACCTTAGTTGCACATCTTTTGGGATCACACAGTTATTAATGTGGCTTTCGTATTTCTCTGGTAAACATAACGGGTCCTCTCTGGTAAACATAACGGGTCCTCTCTGGTAAACATAACGGGTCCTCTCTGGTAAACATAACGGGTCTCGAAGTGCCTGACTTGCTGTGTCAGTCTGTTAACGGCTCAATGAAAGCTGTGAGCTAAAGGTTAGGTCAATGCTAATGCTTATCAGCCAAGCTTTTGTCAGTGAGCAGTGCATAATCTGGCTGTGTGGTGCGATTAACTGTGTTTCAGAGGAAGACTGAGTAGACGGAACTTCTCAAGATTCTTAAATCCGGAACCAAGGATTTCCCACCTGGCCTGTGATGTCAGAAGCACAGTAAACCCCACTCAAAAACACTGACTTGCAAGACCATTGAGTGCCAAAGCTGGACTTGATGCATTATTGTTACAAAAAAAGGGCCCTTGTAAATATTTTTCTGTATTGCAAAAGCTTTGTAAACATTTTCGGGGTTGATAGTTTTGTTACATTTATATTAGGAGTCCCCCAATAACCCCAAAAAGATGAATGTTTTTGTTTTTATGAAGATGACAGTAATTGAAAAAGATTAATCAGTTGGTAATTTTGTTAAAAAAAAGAGAGGAATTGAAGTGACTACCAGCTGGTCACAGATGGCACTTATTTCACCTAAAACCAGTAACACTTTGATCTGCTAACCAGTGAGTGAGTTCATCCATTGAACTAGATGTTTTGTGGTTCTGAACTATACCAGTCTGTCCTGTAGGTTCTCTCTCAAACCCCAGTTAAGACCATCCTGATTTAACTTTTCATCCAGCTAATAATTAGTATCAAGTGTGTTAATTAGGGTTAAAGAGAACCTACAGGAGATCTCCAGGAACAGGGTTGGGCAGCCCTTTGAATCACCTAGCCTGGGTACCAGATGAGTGGAATGATAGCACAAACAGGTCTTCTAACTGGGGTAAGAATCACTGACTACATACAGTTCAATAACAGTTTCCCCCCCCCCCATCATGCTGAACGCTAACGCTGCCTGAGTGAACAGCCACAGAGTAGACACCAATCAATGAAATACAAGGAAATGCACTGTACATGTTTTTGTAGTCAGACATTTTTAAATTGCAGCTGCCGTTGCATCAGTAACAGTTTTTCTTTCTCGTGTTTGCTTTAGATAGACCATGTTGTTCAGCTACATTTCAATGGCAGATTTGAGATGGCTCGCTTGAGTTTTTCCAGCTGCCACCATTAGTGACTCATGTTCATACATGTATCTGGAATACTGTACCGCTACCAACAATCTTTGCTTGCGCTCTTTTTTTATCAGTCTGCTGTAACTCAATAAAACACAACCAACTGACGCTGTCTGACTACAATGTTAAGTAAATGCATGTACGCTTATAAAAAACTATATCCAGGTTGACCCTTAATGAAAGTATAAAGAGAGGTTCATACGATAGAGATGGGAAACTGAGATTTGCTCACTTTGGAATAGTGTTTTTGCAAATAGGTGTGGCGTAGCGCCTCCTGCAGGTTAAGACTGCCACACAAGATCGGTCTTTCCACTCTTCATCAATAAAAGAATGAATTCATGTTAAAGAAAAGGCCAGAAAAGTTGGATTCCATTCGGTTTAGTCAGTGCCATTAAACAAGATAAGACTGACCCAGGCAAAAACAACCATAAGACACAACTGAAAGACATCCTCTGGTGTAAGGTCACAGTACATGTATAATTGCAAAGTTTGGGGTCAACTCCATGTCATATTTATCCACTATGAAAGTAAACACAGAAGAAATCATTAAAATTCCAATGTTTGCAACTTTTAGTAACTGAAACGTTGTAATTTAAGTTACATTTTCAAATTGTCTGATGTTAGTTGGAATTGACTACCAATTCTCAAGAGAAAGCAGAGTTGTAATATAAAAAAAACTTAAGATCTGCAGGGAAGAACCCACAGTGATCTTCAGAAAACAGTTATGCAATCTCACTGCTGATTGCAAGTCATTGTTTCATGAAGCATGCGTTAATGTCAAACATTTGTGAAATTAGAATTTTTAATCAAAAGGTACCCTGTTGCGGACCTAAATCGAGGGAAAAACCGCCACACCAGTTTCACAGATCCAAACAGGCTTAACCAAAGCAGTCTACTTCACTAGGACAAACTGAAAATGTATCACCCTTTACAAATTTTTCTTGGCATCATTATTTTGTCATATCATTGACATTATATTTTTTATACTAGATACATTTTTATTTTTTTAACATCAACTTTGCGCTCCTCCACATTTGAACAGACAAACTAACATTCGGAGTATCTGATCAATCATAAAACCCGTCATCAGCACAGCCACAGGGCGGGAGAATAAACAAGAAAAAAGCTGTTACGAATGAGCCTCTCCTTACGCTACCAGTGTGGAATGGTGTTCTATTTCAGTAGAGATGGGCAAAGATGATTCAGTGGTTAGGGCTCAGCTGTTCTCACTGAACAAAGCTTTTCTAAACAGCCAAACCCACGTGGTAACCAAGCTGGCTGCGGCAGCGTCACTGGTTACAAGCCCTGTAATTACAGTGTAATGTGATATGACATCTTGTGAGAGGGGAACAGCGTAGGAAAACAAAAAAACAGACCGAGCAGAAACACAGCTGCAACGTCTCTTTTGTGAACTGTCCGGTGGGGGGGGTTTGGGAGGGGTTAGATAGTATACATTTTTTTTCCTTCTGCTTCATTTCAAAATCTGCAGTAGTGGCAGCGGAGTGGAGATTTGAGGGAAGAAGAGTCTTTGTCCTGCTGTTCTGTGGGACCAGGGGCAATCTCCTCAATCGAATCCCAGACGGAAGCCTGCTCCCCAGGGGTGGTGCCCACCACCTGCTCCTTCCCCCTCCGGAGCTGCAGCTCTTCTGCTGGGCGGAACTCCAAAGCCAGACACGCCCATTCGCCTGTTCGGAAAGAGGCGGTACCTGTAAACAGAAATGTAAAATGGCCACTTTCAATCGGGCACAGCATTGTGGGTCAGTCCGATATAGATATACACTGTATGGAGTAGAATCAGTGTGTAACACTGTGGTGGAGATACACCTTGTCAACTTTACTTTTTTATAATTAACGCTAATGCTGCATTTGAACTTCAAACTGGGGATTTTGACTTTATACTTCTGACTTCCAGTCACAAAGGGTTTGTGTTTATAAACAAACTCAATGGCTGAAGATCAGAAGACAAAGTCAGAAATGTAATACTGATGACATAGGTTTTCTTTCGATCAGCTTGCTACTCAGCTTTTCCTGATTAACCTCTGTGGTTGCACACCAACCTCACATTAATTACAGGTTCAACGGTTCTACCATTTTGGGAATTTGACAGAAGGATGCATTTTAAAAGCATACCATAGTTTTATAACAATTCCTTACCATTAACATGGTACACAGCCATGTGTGCCATTGTGTTTAATTGATGTTATAACAATTCGGAAGTCAGAGTTCAACGTTTCCTAGTTGGAACTCAGACATGGAGTTGTGTTCCATTGCACTTTTCCTAGTTGAAATTTGGGAAAAACTCCAGTTTCGCGTTGCCTCGAATGCAGCATTAGTATACAATCATGAGCCAGGTAATAGTAAGAAAACAGCAACATAAGAGACAGCAGGAAGTAGTTGGTTTACATTTTCTTTCAGGATCGGAGAAAAAACAATTAGGCCAATGGTAGCCAATCGTCTCCTGTGGACCCCCAGCATTTCCACAAATTAGATGGATCGACTTGTCAGCGGAACATCGAGCCCTTAACTGCACGCTGGGCTATTTCAGACCTACAACAAAACTGTTAGATGGCTGGGGGTCCACAGGAGAGGTTTGAGAACCAGTAAGGTGAAGGAACTCACAGGAACTCAGGTGTGGAGAGGAAGGACCTGCCCCCCAGGTCCATTGGGTATTTATACATCAGAAAGAAGTAGAGGTGACCCACCAGGTTTCCGATCAGCTCATTGACAACACTGCAGGTGGATGGAGCAAAGAGACAGTCAGCATTTTCCTGACATCATGTTGATAGGCTAAGAGTGAATGAAAGAAATACTCACGAGCCTCCGATAATGTAGTTGAATCCCAGTATGACCCAGGGTAAGTAACACGCCTGAAGAAGGAAAGAGAACATTCCCGTTGGGATGACACAACGTTAACATAATTCATATGAAAAGATGTTATTTAAAATGTGTTGACAATAATACAAAAGGAATACATAATATGCTGTTTTTAATAATGGGGTGACGTGATGATATTAAAAGGATATGACGGCGTACCTTAAAGCGTGTTCCGAACCAGAAGGACACAACGACTTCTCGGTTCAGCTGAGCCCACACGTACAGTACTGACATTATGAGAGGGATCATGAGTAGCTGAAACACAAAGCCGGCACCACGTTGGACCGTATCACTGCCCCGATTACCACCCATAAACAACCGATCTAAAACCATTATTTATTGGTTAAATACTGACCTTTTATTGGAGTTACAGGTTACATTCTCTTTCATAAAAACGTGAAATCACACTATTTTCAACTGGTTTTAAGTCGGTGCATGCTATGGGAATTTTTATACCCTCCCAATTGGTCATGTTCAAATCCCCCTGATACTGCCTTGTCATCAACTTCTCAACCAAACCTCACCCTAAACTTAGCCAACAACATTATGTGAGCAGAGCCTAAATCATGTCCTTGGTATACACATACAGTGGAAAGAAACGTATGTGAATCTTTTGGAATTACCTGGATTTCTGCATAAATTGCTCTTTCAGTAATTCCAAAGAGTTCACATATTTTTCATGTCGCTACTAGTACACTTACCTGCTTGTTAATGAATCTGCTTATGATGTCAAGGTGTGGGAGGGGCTTATCTATATTGGTCCAACATAATTTTAAACATGCGTAGTAGACTTACCTGCATGTCCATAATTAACCCTGTTATCTACACAAAAACAGGTCAAGGAAAGCTTTTTTCTTCCTGGCTGGCTGGATCATATTTGCCAAAGAAAAAATGCTTAAATTGCTTCTAGCTATGTTACAAACGTAAACAAGCTACGAAAGACCAACCTTAAATGACCTTCCTTTCACTTCAAATGAGAAGAAAAAACAACTACGTGGAAACAGATGACAGAAACACTATTGTACAACTGTCCTGTTGCGTAGAGGAGATTAACAATCGATTCCAGCTGAAGATTTCTAACCAAAAACACTATAACTGATCCATCATGGAAGCACTGTTACCACCATGTGGCCTAAATTAACTGAATGACGACACAGAGAATATAGAAACTATATAATTTTTTTACTGGAAAGCGGCTGAAAAAGACCGAGTTTAATTTAATTCCATTTCAGTTCCAATCAATTCAAGAAGCACAAATCTTTAAATTCTCTGTGAAGCTCTTCATTGAATCAATTAAATGAAAATGAACCTGAAGCAAACCCAGACACATTATGCCTCGGTCTGGAATACGTAGAAGCAGAAAAAGAAACAGAAGAAAATGACCAGCATCTAGCTAAGTTTATAACTAAACTGTTAGGATTTTTATCAATTTACAAAACAGGATAATTGTACTAAAGCTGGGATTAATAAACCTGTCAATAGCATCAGTATGCATGTTGGTTTCATGAGAATGTAAAGCCTACTAGACACGAGAGGTAACGGACATAGACCCACTAAGTAAATAATGTGGTTGCCTATGGAGCTCTTACATCTGAGGATGTGTGATAACCACACTAAGGTAAGAGACTATAAATTACATGCATTTTTATCTGTCTCCTGTACATGTGACAAAAAAACTGAACTGTCCGTTTGGTCCTTTGTAGATTAGTAATCAATGTGTGTTGTTTTTTGTGTGTCTTGCTGGATCCTATGTGTCTTCTGTCTGTGTTTTGTCCTTTATTACTTCATCCCAACACCCAGGCCTTTTCCTCCTGCCATTCCATTACTGAAAATATGAATTTATTCTTGATTAACTTGCCTTGTAAAATAAAGGTTCAATTAAATAAATACCAAATATAAGGATACAACAATGCAGATCCAGTTGAAGAACAGCAAGAACACGTAGTCTGCCGGCCGTCGATCAAATGACCCTGAAACAGTTAGAGAGGAAGCATTACTAAAGCCTGAAACAGGGAGAGAGGAAGCTTTACTGAAGCCTGAAACAGGGAGAGAGGAAGCTTTACTGAAGCCTGAAACAGGGAGAGAGGAAACTACTGAAGCCAGACGCAACTGGCATTGTCAGACAAAATGCAGCACAGACTCCAGATGGGATCCAAATTAACGAACACTTCAAAATGACATGATTTTGCAGATGCTTCTTCAAAGTGCCTGACAGTAGCTGGTGTTTATTTACAGTTTATTTACAGTAGCTCTATTTATTTACAGTAGCTGTATTTATTTTCATACTACTTTTCATTCTCTGCTAAGACTAATGGTGTAATCCCACCCTGATTACATGACTTTAAAAAGCACACAGTGTTCTGATAAAGATCTTTAACAGCCAGAAGGACTGGCAGAGGAAGCTTTACTGAAGTCTGAAACAGGGAGCGAGGAAGCTTTACTGAAGCCTGAAACAGGGAGCGAGGAAGCTTTACTGAAGCTTGAAACAGGTAGAGAGGAAGCTTTACTGAAGCTTGAAACAGGTAGAGAGGAAGCTTTACTGAAGCTTGAAACAGGTAGAGAGGAAGCTTTACTGAAGCTTGAAACAGGTAGAGAGGAAGCTTTACTGAAGCCTGAAACAGGTATAGAGGAAGCTTTACTGAAGCTTGAAACGGTGAGAGAGGAAGCTTTACTGAAGCCTGAAACAGGGAGAGAGGAAACTTTACTGAAGCTTGAAAGAGGTAGAGGAAGATTTACTGAAGCTTGAAACGGGTAGAGGAAGCTTTACTGAAGCCTGAAAAAGGTATAGAGGAAGGTTTACTGAAGCCTGAAACAGGAAGAGGGGAAACTACTGAAGCCAGATGCAACTGGCATTGTCAGACAAAATGCAGCACAGACCTCAGATGGGATCCAAATTAACGAACACTTCAAAATGACATGATTTTGCAGATGCTTCTTCAAAGTGCCTGTCAGTAGCTGGTGTATATATTTACAGTTTATTTACAGTAGCTGGTGTATATGTTTACAGTTTATTTACAGTAGCTGGTGTATTTATTTACAGTTTATTTGCAGTAACTCTCTTTATTTACAGTTTATTTACAGTAGCTCTATTTATTTACAGTTTATTTACAGTAGCTCTATTTATTTACAGTTTATTTACAGTAGCTCTATTTATTTTTTCATACTACTTTTCATTCTCTGCTAAGACTAACGGTGTAATCCCACCCTGATTACATGACTTTAAAAAGCACACAGTGTTCTGATAAAGATCTTTAACAGCCAGAAGGACTTTACTCGTTCATATTTATAACTGAGCATTATTAACAAGTGATCTGGAGCATTGAGCGTTTTGAACTGCAGCCTCTAACATCACTGCAGTAAACATACAGGACATTTGAATTAGACACACTGCTCTGCTACCTTTTTCCTCCTGAGTTTAAGACAGATACAGACAAAATGATTCAAATGAAAACAACAATCTGTATTGTACTGCCCATAGCTTAGGGCCAGACAGCAGCACTTCATCCAAAGTGACGACTCTACATGTATTATTTACCACCATAGTGGCAGCTGGCTGTGTGGGAGCTTGTGACCTGGTTTGAACCTGCCAGTATCCAGCCTAGTGGTGTAATGGGGTATTGGACCATTCCAATCTACAACAGGATTTTGAGCATTGCAGATAAAAATAGAACAGATAGGCCTAAACTATTTTACCTTTGTTTTTAGGAAATCATGTATTTTCTACAGAAATTAAAAATCTGCTTTGTTTACCTCAATTTCATTTCCTCGTCCTCCTAATCAGGCCTTTTCGAAAAATGGTGGTGAAAAATGCCCCTACCTGTCTCGAGTCTTGTCGAGTAGTGGTAGAGAAAATAAAGGTTGACAAGGTACAGGAACCCTGTCCCTGGTCCCACGGGGAAGTAAAGGGTGGAGCTGATCGGTCTCCATACCTGTAGAGATGTTGGACATGATTACTAACTGCTAAGAGGAAAGGTATTCAGTTAGAGTACAGTTCTAAACCATAGGCTAGAGTACTTTACCGTAGGCTAGATTACTTTACCATAGGCTACAGTTCTATACCGTAGGCTACAGTTCTATACCGTAGGCTACAGTGCTTTACCGTAGGCTACAGTGCTTTACCGTAGGCTACAGTGCTTTACCGTAGCACTAGCAGTAAATGAAGGGAATCAGACACAATAAAGAAAATCCTTTATTTTTTTTATGTTTTTGGGCCAATATTAACAGATCTGAAATGACTTGGAATCCATCATTGGCAGGAGATCCAAACCCAAAGGTAAAATTTGCTTTGAAAAGGTGCAGTTTTCCCAACTCCCGTCTTTGTCACAAAAGTAGTTGTGATAAAAACCACAGTCTGTCCATATCTCAGTGAGAACAGGATAGTCACACTGCCCCAGCAAGACGTGTTCTCAGGGTATTCAACATGACTGCAGCACAACCACTAAAGTAAGCACAGCTCCAGACAAGTCTACAACAACGCTAATATAAAATGGAAGAATTTTGACTATTTGCAGCTCTGTCATCCAACTTGCTCAGCGTGTTTCCCGAATGACAAACTATTCTGTACATAGTGCACTAATTTTAACAAGGGTGCCTTTAAATAGGGTGCCATTTAAGCATGGCAAAGTGTGTCAGTAAGCAAGGGGCCTCCCCCTTTTCTTAATCCTCTCTACATTGCTCCCACTCTCTCTTTGTAATTTATCTTTAACACAGTAGGGCTATTATGACACCAGTATCACAATCAAAGGCGTAGGAACAGGGTGGGACAGGGGAACATGTCCCCCCCAATGTTACAGACAGGCAATGTGGTCCCCCCCAATAATAAGAACAATGTGAAAAATATATTTTGTGTCTCCTCTAATATCAAACTCGTTCCTACGCCCTTGACCGCAATATATCACTAAGTGATGAACATGATAAATAACTTGCTCATGCTTTAGATACAGCTTTTAAATAAACACATGTGAATGATAGAACATAAGGTTTGTTTCCAACGAAAGGGCTGTCATAGCAATACTTTTAATCTGCTACATGTTACGTTTCCTTACACAATGACAATGTAAATACGTAAAACCATTGGAGCACTGCACTTTAAAAGAGAAGGCAGCATACCCTCACAGTATTAAAGTGATTGGACAGTGCATGCATAAACCTGCCACAGGGCTGCGTGCGCTCTGTAAATACAAGTGAATTGTATAACAGTGACTGGCTGATTAGAACAGGAACAGGGTTAAAAATCTTCCTGCGAACCGGGTGGGTGGGCATCGAGAGAGGTTCGCATGCTAAGGAAAAAGGCTTAACACGTCATGCAACATTGACAAAACCTGAACTCATCTACGACCACGTTAAAGTTGTTGCCTCAATGCACTGCACTCTTAATCTCCACACAATACTAACGGAACTACAGCCTAGACCAAGCCTTCTAGACTCAGGGGTGTGCTTGCCAAGGCCAGCTGTTGCCTCAGCAATGGAAACATGCTCTTGCGTCACCACTTAACCACCGTTAGTCTACTGGACCGACAGGGGCCAAGTTTAACTCCTGCCCACTGAGTGATTGGGGGTTTGCCTTGGCTTGAGTCATAGACCGTATATATTACAGTTTATGGCCTGAGTCAGTGTTCGGCAACACCACACACCAGAGATCCAATAACGAAAGGAGGGACTAGATGTCGCGTAGGAGTGACGCCAACTATCAAAATATCAGGAAACGATGTTGACTCATAACAAAAACTATTTTAACTGATAGGTTGCTGGTTCCAATCACTGAATTGACAAGGGGGGAAACCCTGTTCTAACGGCTACCTGGTTGTTGCTGTAGTAAGAATTAATTGATCCAATCTAATGGAACATTAGAAAACGGAAAACGTGTTGCTGGTCAGGAGTATGCCGCCTGGGATAGAATAGCGCCACCTGGTGGGCTTAATAGTTTTCTAACATTTAACAAAACCAATAACGAAATAAATAATACCAGTATGATATTTCATAAACAATGTGAGATATATACAAAACGTAATAATATAGTTGTTTCATTTGTACATGATTGATATAGTTTAAAAGCTGTGTTGTGGCGAATATCCTATAATTGAATTGAGTTTTATCATGAAACCCGGAAGTACAATCTATATACTTTTTATGATTGGACACAATTTACGCCACTCATGCAATCAAGGCCTGATGTTAGCCCCGATGCTAGGTTACCATAACAGTGAGTAGTAGCTTAAAGAAACAAGTCAAGTGCCTACGCCTTACCTGGAATTTACGAAAGAAATACTCTGGCCATAAGACGAGGTACATAGGACTGATAAGTCCTAGTTTACCTATCAAGGGAACCAAAATCGATCCAGTAAACCAATACCGAGTGACGAACGGTATGCTTCTGAACCAGTCGCCAATATCTGACATCTTTCCATACGATCTTGGCAATACGACCTATTAGATAATTGCCGAATGACAAAATGGTCAGTCCAGAAAACAGCAATGATTCAATTCTGTTGTAATACTCTTTAGATTACAACAATTTTCAACGAGCGGTTTGTTCAGGTTTTGTTCCTCAGTTTAGTTTTCATGACGTGGCGGCTCACGCATAGCTGTAGAACTGCTCACTTCCTGTGAAATTTGCATAGCTGAACCCCCAGGGCAAGAGATTTGCCTTTATTTGAACAAGGTTTTCATAAGGTATTTTATTACGCTAATTACCGTGATGCAGTGTCATTTTTTTAGCTATAGATACATTTGGTACTGGCAGTGTTTTATCCTTAATTACACAGGGATATGAAGACCGCCCGGTTCTGAAATGCTTCAAATGTAAATAGAACCTATGAAATACTGCAATACCCATAATGCCCGCTAATGTTTACAACGTTGACTGACGTCATTCGAAAAAGCGACACTTTTCTAACGTCAACTTTTTAACATAGGCACATTTTGTTTCGCACTTCATTGGGTTTTTGTTGTCGAGACCAGTTTAATGATGACATTGAGTACTTAAGGAGCGTTTGGGATCGGTTTATTACAGTTTAACAATATAAATGCCTGGTTCTTTTAAAATTCGCGCTGTCTTTGCCCGCCAGACCATAGACTGGTGAACAGTTAGCTAATCACCTGTGGTTTTCCACTACTACCGATGGTAAGCTTGCTAGGTAACTCCAAACGTTTTCGATCCACAGTTGCCCTTTATAATGCAGACTACAGACATTGGAAATAAAGAGGAGGGCAAAATATGGCATCGAAAACCAACACCAATCAATGGGTATGTTTCTTTCAAATCATAGTTTAAACTCCACATAGAGAACCTTAATATAGTCTATATTTGCCTTTGATTGTAAATGAGTTGACTGTAATTGTCAGCTATCTTGTTGTACAGTCAATGAGAGAAGCTGTGCTGGGAATTATTTTATGCTACACGTGTATCACTGGTCCTACATACTAACATTGTGTTTACACAGGGTCTTGGTGAATGTGATTCACAGTGCAGCTGCCTACCAATCCAAAATTGTCCGTTTCCTCCATGTCACCTTTGACACCACAGGTGACTCTTTCCTTGCTGGAGACCATCACGGGAATATTTATGTTTTTGACATCAGCAGAAACAGGTGTGCAAACTCATGCCCCACTTGCATTGCATTGCAATGTAATGTAATCATGTTTAGTCAGTCACTTTCTGATAATGAGGATTAATTAGTGGCCTAGCTGGTTGAACATCTGAAAATTAATAATGGTTGCTAGAGCGCATCCCATAACCAGCAAGGGGGAAAGGCTTCATCGTAATTGCTCTCCATGTGCCCAATAAAGTAGCCCTCCTCGCCCCATGCTGAAATTCAAATTTAGTTGTAAGTGTTAAATTGATGTCAAGGTAAATCTTTGCTTCAACGTCATGTTTTGTCTTCCTCCAGGTTCAGGCTTGTTCAAAAAACAGGTCAAGCGTGCACTGCTTTGGCATTCAGTCTGCGCAGGACAACTGAGTTTTTGGTTGCTCTTGCAGACTATTCCGTCAAGTGCTTTGACAAAGGTTTGGATATTGCTACTAACATTTACTGCCTAGTTATTTCTTCTAAATGTTAGTCTAGCTAGCAAATTTTGGATCAGAAAGTGGCAACAGCTTAGCGGTTAGAGCAGGGGTATTAAACACCATTCCTGGGGACACAAAACACTTTTGGTTTTCAGCCTCACCTGCCAAACAGGAGCTAAGCCCATTTGAGAGACCTGGTGAGTGAAAATAAATAGTGGGTAGAAAAAAGAAACCAAAGTGTTTGATGCATGAAACATCTGTTGTTCAGTCTGTGACAGTGCTTCAGGAAATCACACTGGAAACATACATTTAATTGTTGTGGTCTAGGATGTTACAGCATTCTGAGCCTATGCATCCGGTGTGCATTTACAGCTGCAGCTTGGGTTCAATTCCAGCCCACTGCTTTGTCAGCAGAAACTGTCTTTTATCTTTCCCCACTGTCTCTAATAAGGAAAGCATCATTTACAAAATATCTGAAAATAATAATTTTTAGGGAGTCAGCTGAATTGTGCCAAATGTCTGTGAGCCCTTGAGCAAGGCATTTTACACTAAGTTGCTTTAAGGGATTTACTAAGTCACTCTAGAGTATCTGCTAAATGACTAAAATATGAATGTAAAAATGTTGCATTACCCTAATCTTCTCTCTTGACTCTGAGTCAGATGAATATATTATGGGCGTGCGAGGTGTTTCCCAGTTGGACCAATACAGATATTTATGATATATTGAATTCATATCATCAGATACCAAGCAGCTGGTGAGCTGGATGCGGGGTCATGAAGGGGCAGTTTCCTCAGTGTCTGTCCATGGCTCTGGCCGCTATGCCATCACCACCTCAGCTGACACAGCACAGCTCTGGGATCTGGACACCTTCCAGAGGAAGAGAAAGCTCAACGTCCGCCAGCCTGTTGGAATACAGAAGGTTAAATTACCTGATAAAATATGTGTGCTGTTGGTTAGTCCCAGAAGTCAAACAGTTGCTTAAGGAATATTGCTGTTACAATTTAGAATAGTTGCAACAGAAATGTGAAGTGATTTCAGTCTTCTTGTTCACAGGTGTTCTTTCTTCCTCTAAGTAATACCATCCTCAGCTGTTTCAACGATGACTCCATCTTTGCCTGGGAGGACGACACGCTGTCCTGCAAATACCAACTCCCTGTTCCCAACGAGGGACCCAGGATTCACTACAAAGCATTCACTGTGACACGGTGGGTGTTTGCGTGGCTGTCTTGTCAGTGACTGCTATAGATAATTTGTTCACAACAAATGTCTCTGCTAAACTATCTACCAATGACACTTGTGATATTAAAACAGATAATTCTATCCTGAGTCCCAGCAGAACCACAACCCAGCCATGCAATGGAGCTCCAGTTCTAACTGTTTAATCTTTGTTCTATACCTCGTCACAGTGATGGGAAGACCCTGGCTGCTGGCGGTCGGTCCAACCTGCTCCATTTGTGGTGTCTGGACACCAGGCAGCTCCTCAGGGTGGTCCAGATGCCTCCTAAGGTCCGCACCGTCAGACAGCTGGAGTTCCTACAAGACAGCTTTGATGGTGGGGCCAGCCAGGTATGTAAAAATAACATATCAAAAGGAATCTGGTGCTGGTTTTCCTAACGACGTTCAGCATACTGACTCAGGGGCTCTTGAAGACGTTTGCTGTACTGACTCAGGGGCTCTTGCAGACGTTTGCCGTACTGACTCAGGGGCTCTTGAAGACGTTTGCCGTACTGACTCGGGGGCTCTTGAAGACGTTTGCCGTACTGACTCGGGGGCTCTTGAAGACGTTGGCCGTACTGACTCGGCGGGCAGGTTTTAGCCAGGATCAAGACAACATTGTGAAAACGCATACGGGTCATTTGAACTCATTAACCATTTTAGTACATTTAACTATGACAGTCCATAAATATTTCTGCATGCATCATCTCTATATTTGTGCAACAGAAGGTCAGATTTCACCCCGTTGCTCCCCATTCTGCCAAGCCAATTCCGCACACAACTTGAAGCAAATGTGCGATAGATCCAATGCATGAAACACACTGACTGCAATGCAACTAACCTGCAGCACAATGCTGCAAGGCAATTGTTCCATTAGAAATGAATGAACCTCCGGTGTATCACAACGTTTTACACTGCAGGTTTGATCTGTGCTTAAGAATATTGTGGGTTCAAAATATATAGACGTTTGAAGAAAGTAAAGCCATACTTTGTGATTGGTCTACAACAATAGCTACATGTAATGGTGAGACATTTTCTTTCCAGACCCTCGGTGTGCTGAGCCAGGACGGTATAATGCGTTTCATCAATATCCAGACCTGCAAGCTGGTCTTTAACATCGGATCCCACGACGACGCCATCACCTCCGCCACCATTAGTCCCAATGGACGACATGTTGTCACGATAATGGACAATGGCAGCCTGAACATCTACGTTGTGCAGAGTCTGACCCTGGACTACAATAAGGTGGCCAAAATCACAACGAAATGAAAGGAGTTCATATGAAATCCATTAGGTTTTTGCTACGTTTTAAGCGACCCTGGGTACCTTGAAAGGTGCTGTTTAAGTCTGTTGTTATTATTGTTGTTGTTGTTGTTGTTGTTGTTGTTATTATTATTATTATTATTATTATTATTATTATTATCATTTTTATTACCTGGGTCTATTTGTAGAGTTGTTAGATTATCACACAGCTGTCCTGTTTGTGTCTTCCTCTGGATCCTTGGCCCCTCCTAGCCTCCTCCACCTCTGGTCAAGGTGGTGTCTGGTGGAGGAACGTCCCATCTCCCCACAAGGGTGAGGTCAGAAGCTGTGCGGCAGCCGAATAAAACCTCCAATCAACCGGTCAGGATTAAAGTCACCAGGCCACCAGCTGTCCATGTGGCCGAGGACAAAGAGGTACAGGAGTCCATCTGTAATCTAGAGTTTGGCTGGATCCACAATGTCATCTTTCCCTGGTCTCATCCCAGGGTTTAACAGTAATAAAGTGGAACTGAAAACAACTCTTCTAATTAGCGAATTTGAACAATCATAATATATTTAAAATATATCAAATGTTTGTTATGCGCCAAAACCAGTTCTATTTAAGGTGAAATGTTTATTCGTTTTTTACTTGGAATTTCCATGGTTTAGATGAAGAAATTGTTGGCATAATAATCGGATGCAGTTAGAATGTTGGGGAATGATGTCGAGGCAGGTTTTAGTCAAACGTGGAATTTCTACATTCTAATTTCAGGATTTTAAAATGCTCTCAGTTCCACTTTAAAAAAGCACTAAGTACGAAAAAGAGATGTTTGAGAAAAACACAATGTAAATAATAGGTATAAGAAATCTTTTTTCTTAACCAATGTTGTTGCACTTCGTGTTGTTTGGTAGCTGTCAAAGCTCCCGACTCTGGAACACATGCTCCATGCCCTAGCTCGGCTACTGTCTGTGCCCTTCTGTCTCCCTCTACATCCATACATAAATACAGTGGCGGGCCGTGCATTTTACACCTAGGCCTTCACCATCTTCCCAAAAAGAGAACGCATTATAATAACCTCACAATGACATTCTAGGGCTATAGATTATTGTCATTCGGCATATAATGCACCCCATATTCATAGTGAAGATAAGTTTATTCCACTCGATAAAGGTTATTTAACACGAGGCTCAACACCTATGAGACTTACAATACACTAATTGACCCGACACGACTGAAACTATAATAATGTAACACTAAGCATTATTAAACGCACATCCAGGTTTACCACGCACACTTAAAGGCACAGCCCACTAAGACCCCTGAATCTGAACCACAGACCTTTACCTATATTAAATGATCTGCACATGCTTCACACCATAGTGATCTAAAACAAGCAGTAATAATTAACAAGTATTAACAGGCCTGGCGCCAGGATGAAGTGTGTCTGTTTATCTCCCCCTGCTTGAATACAAATACAGTACATGCACTAAGCCCCGTTAAGAACCTTTAAGGCTAGGGATGGGCCGATACCACTTTTTATGGAACGAGTACAAGTACTGAGTATTTCATTTTGGGTACTTGCTGATACAAGTACCGATAGGAGTACTTTTAAGAACTATGCCAAATGTCACATTTACAAGCTAAAATCAGCTATTTCTTAGATGTTGATCAGCCAATTCAAATATAGAAAAGTAAATATTCCTACATATCCAGAAGAACATCATTTACATTGCAGGTCAAGAATGTGTAATAGCATTGCAGAAGTTTTGTGTAAGATGAGAATGTCTGTTTGAAGTGACTTTTTTCAAAACAGCGATAATTACCTAATCATATAATTCTATTAAGGTATTTTATTGTTTTATTATAATAAAATTATCTTTCTTAACGTTAGTATGTCAGAACTCAGAAATACCACTATTTTGTTCACCCAGAAGTTTTGCAAACTACCGACATTTGTCTTTCCTCGCTGAAGGTGGCTTTCAAAGGCTAGGTCCGGGGCGTTGCTCATGCCGTTTTCTACAGTTACAGTATGCACCGAATTGCATCCTTCATTCTTTCCTGTACTTAAATGTACTGGTATCGGTATCAGCCCATCCCTAGTTAAGGCCCTGCTAGTAAAAATATATAAAAAAATCCATCAAACTCACCAAAGCTACTCATTATTTGAAAACGAAGTCCTTTCTCTTTTAAAAACACTTCTATGACACGGGTGTACAGCACATCTTTGCGTTAAGTTCCAATAAAAGATCTTGCCCAGTGCTGAGAGTCGATCCTGCCCAGTCCTATATTCGCCACCAAAGCTACTTCTTCACCTCCATCTGCCATTCTGCTAAAAGTAAAAAATCTAACAATCTAAAAATTGAAAGTTTAAAGAAATCGGAGAGGGGAGAGCTAAGCTGGGAGAGCTAAGCTGTTGTTCTGATGGCAAACTTTTTAAAACTTTTTTTTGCAGAACTTTATTGAACTGCCCCTCCTATAAGCAACAGAAACGATGCTGACATAAGGCTAGGCCTGCAGAAACGCTTTACTTGGTCAAAGAACACACCCAACATGGTAAAGTTGAAATCTGATTGGTTAAAAATGACAATCAGCAACATGGTCCTGATGGGTTTCAACAGCAGATGGTATTCACTCGGAATTCTGAAGGCCCTAGTCTACCCGGAGACAACACAGATGAAAAAATCTTATTGGATAAAAGCTTTCATTTATATGAGCTGCGCTAAAAGCAAGGCAACTGAAAAGAACGTACTGCAATGAAATCACCATATAGACTAATTTAAATGAACTTTGTAAAATATATATTATAAAAAAATATATTAAAGAAGTACAAAAATTCATTTCTGATTCTGATCAGAATATCTTTGCGCCTGCAGAGAAGGCCTCTCAGTCCCTGACGGCCCACCACTGCATAAATAATATAATAAAAATGACCCCCTCCAACATTTTCTTTATTCAAAACAAACAAACATTTTGTTGCATTTTGTGTTAAGGAACAAATCAAAAGGAATATGTTGAAGTTGATATACTTATTCTATGTCTTTGTCAATCAGCAATCCAAAATATTTGAAACAAAAAATGCTAAGTCATGTTCGAGTAAAAAAAAGGCACTCAACCGATTGTTTTTTTTTTTTTCAGAATGAACTGCCAGACGGGCTGAACAAAAAGAGACTGGTGGCTTTGCTAAAGGCCTTTGGAGAATATCCTGCAAAATACAGGTAAAAAGTGACTAATCTAGTGTCAGATACACAATTAGGGCTAGGACAAAGGCGAGAAATTAGGGAAAATGCCAGTGACCTCTGACCCTCCCCCACAGACCACTAGTACACATTCCAAGTTACCCAGAGCATCTTCACATGCTCCTTATCCTCTCAGGATGTTTGTGTGGCGATCACTGTTGCGTCTACCAGAGAACCACACATCCTTCAGTAGTCTCAGTGATAAAGGTCTGCACTCAGCCTACCTCAGCATCCAGGAGCGTTACCCCATCAAGAGCCACAAACTGCAGCGAGGCCTTCAGAGGTATGAACACCTGTTATCAGGCAGAAATGCCGGGTTGCATGGGTGTGTTCACGGGGAATTGTTAATGCTAAATGAACTGTTCCTCTGTGTGAACAAAAATCCAAGTTCTAATACACATCTGAGGGCTTTTCTTTCCATCTTTGCATTGGCAGGGTGCTGTCAGCGCTGGCTCACTGGGCGGCCATCTTTGGAGAGACGGAGTACCTTCCTCTGGTGGCATTTCCATTCGTTAAGCTTTTCCAGAATAATCCACTCCTCTGTTTTGAAGTAGTCGCCACCATTATAGGTACAGCACCACTATAAGTAGTCGCCACCATTATAGGTACAGCGCCATTATAAGTAGTCGCCACCATTATAGGT
>JACXGM010002190.1:5483-48621 GCA_016801145.1 Umbra pygmaea
GTGGAGAGGGAGAAAGCTTTGGAGCAAGAGCGGGTGGAGAGGGAGAAAGCTTTGGAGCAAGAGCGGGTGGAGAGGGAGAAAGCTTTGGAGCAAGAGCGGGTGGAGAGGGAGAAAGCTTTGGAGCAAGAGCGGGTGGAGAGGGAGAAAGCTTTGGAGCAAGAGCGGGTGGAGAGGGAGAAAGCTTTGGAGCAAGAGAGGGAGCAAGCTCTTGAATGTGAAAGGCGGGAAAGAGAGAAGGCCTTGGAGCTGGAACATTTGGAGAAGGAAAAGGCTTTGGAGCAAGAGAGGAAGCAAGCTATTGAAAGAGAGAGGGTAGAGAAACAGAAAGCTTTGGAGTTTCAAAGGTTGGCAAAGGAGAAAGAATTGGAGAGGGAGATGGAGAAAGCTCTTGAACGCGAGAGGCAGGAAAGAGAGAAGGCCTTGGAGCTGGAAAGGTTGGAGAAGGAAAAAGCTTTGGAGCAAGAGTGTGTAGAGAAGGGGAAGGTTTTAGAGCAAATTGAGGAGAAAGCCATAGATAAAGAAAGATTGGAGAGGGGAAAGACTTTGGCACTTGAGAGGTTGCAAACGGAGAGGGAGCAAGTTCTGGAAGCAGAGGGGGAAAGGGCCAAGCTGGCTGAGAGGGAGAGTCATCTTCCTCCATGGAAGCGTGGTCGTGAGATTGGTCTTACCTCCGTGCCCACTCCTCCCCTCTCTACAGGAGCAGATAGAATGGCGACAACAGAGGAGGGTGGGGAGCTCCATGGGCCATCCCTTCCCCAGACAGCACCGACAGACAGCCGGCCAGCTGAATCTGGTACGCCCCTGTCTCAAACACTAGCAATGCCTCTGTCACCCCAGTCCTTCAAGAAGTTCCGTTTCTTGAGAGGCCCCCCAATTTCATCCCCATCTTCCTCTGCATCCCTGGTCCTCAAGAAACCCTGTACGTTCTCTGACAGCCCTCATCCTCAGACCTCAGCTGTCCAGTCCCCCAGCAAACCTAAGGAACAACAGGCAGGTTCTTCGCAGGATTCCCAGCCTTCTGCTGGAAAGGAAACACCACAAGTGCCCAAGAGCCTGGCATCAGATGAGCATGTCCAAGCAGATAAAGAGGAAATGCATAAATTGGCAGTCGGAAAGACAGCCAGAGAAGCGAAAGGGCTGGACTCACTAAAGCAGCCCTCAGCCACCCCTGTTTTACCTCTCTCACTGCCACCAGAGGAGAAGTCAAAGGTGGACAAGAGACAGAAGAGACAAATGAAAAAAGAGAACCGGGGAAGACGAGCTTCATCATGTAGTGACTCCTCTTCCCCAGATTCTGATTTTGGATCGTCGTCCTCATGTTCTTCTGGTATATCCTCATCCTCCCCGGGCCAAGCCTGTACCACAACTGGTGGTAGAAGGGTGAGTTGTTACAGCTGCTAGTTCTCTCAATCTCTTTGTGAAATGTAAAAACCTCAATAGGAGTATATGAGCAGTAATGTTCATAAACCATGCTGTAGTTGGATTGTAGTTTTTTTTCTTCAAGAATTAGCGGTTGGAAATAAGAAGCTTTGGTTACTTCATGCATGTTCCAAAGAATGTTTCCTAAATGATAAAAATCAACATGTTTCCAATCACTAGGGATGCACTGCTAGATCGTCAAGTATTTGCCATTAAAGAGTAACTCTCCCAGAAAAATTATAATTTTTAATCAGAAACCGGATGTTTTGGCATTAGTTATAACGAAACCCATCCATTCTGGTCCTTATCACAGTTATCACATTTTGTTGCAAATGTTGTTGTTTTTTAACAAATTTGAGATAATTGCTGCCTCTGTTTCAAATGCCATTGCAATCTTGATGTAGAAGCACCTTCTTGAAGTTATTTTCATATCACCCTAATGAGGGGGGAATACATGTTAAAATTTTGTGGATCTAGCTAGTTGATTTAAGATGTTTTACACTTTGTTTAGATAGTTTGGAATGACAGCGTGGTGGGAGGTGAAGTGTTGAAGTGGGGACTTAAACCCCAGTCTATGAGGGGAGAAGGATTATCTATGTCTGAGCCAGGAGCAATACCCATACACAACAGGCTCTGCACCAGGATGTTTGAAGTGGTGAGCCAAAACTAAAATTGAGGGTGAGAGTTAATCTTTAAAAAGGCATTGGCAATCGGCTAATCTCCTTTTTCTAGGTGTGAAGGATAAAGTCAACCACGTGAGCTAACGTTCATCTTTAAATCAACTTCTTACAAATTTTATTTTCTATGTTTGCCTGTGGCTATAGGGATTAACAGTCACAAAATATTGGAAACAATTATTACATAATCATGAGGTTGTGATTACCGGTATTTAAGCAGACTGCAAGAGATTTATTTTTGATAAATGGCATTTGTTTTGATCATTTCATCATATTCCCATCCAAATTATTTTACACCACTGGATTGATGTCTTCCATACTGCTGCAGCAGTGCTTGACAGCTCCAAGGAATGTTGGGTAGATAATCTAGTCATTTGTTGCTTAAAGCATTTCATCCCAAATTGTTTTTGAACACATGAACACATCTAAAATTATTGATGTAACCAGTAACACTTTGAGAGCATATTCAGTATTTGTTTTTTTTTGGTCACTTTTGTTATCGATGTGATTAAACGGGTTAATTGCATAATGTTGAAATTAGTTTAGAATGTTTGTGCGATCCAATCCGACCAAACAGCTGATCTGTCATGTAATTTTCACAGCATTATTATTTATTTAAGTTAAATTCCATTCCCTAATTATTCCATATACACTTGATCAACTAATGAACAGTATTATTATTATTATTTTAACAGTATTAAATAATAATTTGATCATTTGTTTACAAAAAAGCATACATTTGTTTTCCACACTTTTTATTAACACAAACATTTTAGACTAAACAAAGTATTTAAAATATGTCCAGCACAACAACAGGTTAACATCGAAATGCAAATTATTTATAGTTATTGACAATGTGACTACATTGCCATTAGAAGTCTTTGAAATTAGCAACATGGATTTAGTGATAAACACAATGGCTTGTTACTTAGTTACAAAAGTAGAAATTTATTTTGGAAATTAGTCATTTAAATATACAATGTTAAACGGTATTAGACTGTTGTTAAATATAGTTAATATTTATTTAACAGTTATAATATTGTTTAATGTTCTTCAAAAAGTGTTTTCAATTGTTATTTTTTAATTTGCAGTATTGGAGTGCTTTTATTTTGGAAGAATAAATGCTTTCCTAAGTATCTCAATATGAACATTTGTCCTAGTGTCTAAATACACTCACCTAAATGATTATTAGGAACACCATACTAATACTGTGTCTGACCCACTTTCGCCTTAAGAACTGCCTTATTTCTACGTGGCATTGATTAAACAAGGTGCTGAAAGCAGTCTTTAGAAATGTTTTCCCATATTGATAGGATAGCATCTTGCAGTTGGACATTTGTGGGATGCACATCCAGGGCACGAAGCTCCCGTTCCACCACATCCCAAAGATGCTCTATTGGGTTGAGATCTGGTGACTGTGGGGGCCATTTTAGTACAGTGAACTCATTGTCATGTTCAAGAAACCAATTTGAAACGATTCGAGCTTTGACATGGTGCATTATCCTGCTGGAAGTAGCCATCAGAGGATGGGTACATGGTGGCCATAAAGGGATGGACATGGTCAGAAACAATGTGCAGGTAGGCCGTGGCATTTAAACAATGCCCAATTGGCACTAAGGGGCCTAAAGTGTGCCAAGAAAACAACATCCCCCACACCAGCCTGCACAGTGGTAACAATGCATGATGGATCCATGTTCTCATTCTGTTTACGCAAAATTCTGACTCTACCATCTGAATGTTTCAACAGAAATTGAGACTCCTCAGACCAGGCAACGTTTTTCCAGTCTTCAACTGTCCAATTTTGGTGAGCTCTTGCAAATTGTAGCCGCTTTTTCCTATTTTTAGTGGAGATGAGTGGTACCCGGTGGGGTCTTCTGCTGTTGTAGCCCATCCCCCTCAAGGTTTTGCGTGTTGTGGCTTCACAAATGCTTTTCTGCATACCTCGGTTGTAACAAGTGGTTATTTCAGTCAAAGTTGCCCTTCTATCACAACTGAGAGATTGTGAAATACTAAGACCGGTCCGTCTGGCACCAACAACCATGCCAAGCTCAAAATTGCTGAAATCACCCTTCTTTCCCATTCTAACATTCAGTTTGGAGTTCAGGAGATTGTCTTGACCAGGACCACACCCCTAAATGCATTGAAGCAACTGCCATGTGATTGGTTGAGTAGATAATTGCATTAATGAGAAATTGACCTGGGTGTTCCTAATGATCCTTTAGGTGAGTGTATATGCATGACTGAACCTAATGGCACATGTTAACAGTATTTTCAAGATAGAACTACCTAGCCTGAGAGGAGGAAAGACTGCATTTAGGTCAGGATCATTGCCTAAAATGAACAAAAAGACAATTAAATTGTAAATCGCAGTTGTTTGTGTGACAATCTTCAGCTAAAATTCATGATTGTGACAGCCCTAAACACAGTTTTGTTATTTTAAATGATATCATTGCATCCCTAACAAACTTTTGATTCATAGTTTTTTGTTATTATTGCATTTTCATGCCATACAGTATATCATGTGTTGACAGTACTGACATGATATAGGCCTAAATGTGGTCTTGAAATTAGGCCTGTCACGATAATAAATTTAGCTGGACGATAAATTGTCCCAGAAATTATTGCGATAAACTATAATATTGTCGTTTGGAGACCATTTTCATCTAATATAATGAAAATGGCATAATAATGCAGGTACACAATTTCAAAGATCAATAAACTTTTATTTCTAAAGAATATTTAACATTAAATAAAATGGAAATTAAAAACCACACACAACCAAAACAATAAAGTCTCTTTGGCAGAGAGAGATGAGGAAAACAAACAAGCATGCAAATGGAAATTATTTAGGCCATAAGAATTATTGAGCTCATTTTATTTATCGTGTGATTGATTTATTGCATATTGTGATGGGCTTACTTGGAATCGCATAAGCACTATGAGCTACTTGTATATTACACAACGGAAAAAGAAACCATTCACAACAAAAAAGCTGACTAACACATGATGAAATATAGATTTTGTCGACTACACAATTATTTCACCTGTGTTTCAACCTTAGCCGGAGAAACCTCAAACAAGCAACATATGCCAGGACACACAGAAAGTTGGTCAACTTCAAGATTCAACTGAGGCACCTAAAGTATCTGGGGATAATGAAAAGGAGGACTCAAGCTTAGATGGAGCCAGACATACCAAGGTCAGCTTAGATTTGATCTGTAATTACTATTTTACCCATGTTTGACAAACGGTTCTTCCACTTTTTAACACTACCTTTCTTAATGATTATCAGAAACCATCCTTTGGAATACCTGCTAGACAAGACAATGAACAGAAGGAGGCGCGTGTGGGGGAGGAGGAGAAGAGACATACTACAAGGTCTGTTTACAGAATTGGTGCAAAACACCACGCTTTCCATTTACGTGGTGTTTCCATTATCTTGTCCTCGTTCAGTATCTGATGACTGCTGCAGCAGAATGAGTTCTGATGTGTACAGAAAGTTTGTCTGCTCAAGTACAAACAAAATGTAAGTCTCACCGAATGGTGCTTCATCGATCAGCAAGAAAATAAACCCAAATATACTCCCATTGCAACTAGAGTTTCAGGAACAGAATATGTAATGTGCTTGAATACTCATTGTCCCAACCTAATGGGCTGTCTTAATTCGCTGAAGATGCACTTTGAGCAAAAAAAAAGGAAAAGTTTACGCTTTATTTGGATAATCGGTAGGTGCTTTACAGAGTAAACTCAGTATAAAAAGAAACATCCTCTCACTTTCAACTGCTGTCATTTTTAATCAATTTAACGTGTAAATGTTTGTATGAACATAAAAAGATTCAACAACTAAGACATAAACTGACCAAGTTCCACAGATATGTGACTAACAAATGTGTCCCTGAACAAATGCAGCGTTCAAAATCAAAAGTAAAGAGTGAGTGTCTGGTGTGGCCTCCAGCTGCATTAAGTGCATCTTCAGATTTGCCAGTTCTTGCTGTAAGATGATACCCCAGTCTTCCACCAAGTCACCTCCAAGTTTCCAGACATTTCTGGGGGGAATGGCCCTAGCCCTCACCCTTTCATCCAACAGGTCTAAATGAGATTGAGATCCCTGCTCTTCGCTGGCCATGGCAGAACACTGACATTCCTGTCTTGCAGGAAATCACACACAGAACGAGCAGTGTGGCTGGTGGTATTGCCATGCTGGAGTGTCATGTCAGGATGAGCTTTTAGGAAGGGTACCACATGAGTCGAATATATGTTTTTATACATAGTCAGTAGAAATGTCTCTTTGGTGTCCTCAGTTTTCATAACTGAACTTTGCCTACTGTCTGTAAGCTATTGGTGTCTGCCCGTTCCACAGGTGCATGTTCATTATTTATTTGGTCATTTAACAAGCATGGAAAACATTGTTTAAACCCTTTACTATGAAGATCTGTAAAGTTATTTGGCTTTTAACAGATTACCTGTGACAATTTAACGATCTACTACTGCTCACCCTGACCTTAAACATTATCATAACCATTTCCTTAACCTAAACAGAAATCATAAAATATGTTTTTTGATAGTTTGTTATAGTATACATTTTTGTAGAGCATCTACAGATGGTAATCTTGACTATCCAAATTAGTGTAACCAAAAAAAGTTATTAAAGCCAGCAAATTAAGATGGCTATAGTATAGAGAAGACAACCAGTACTTAGTATAGAACCAAAAAAATTGTATATGCTTTATGTAAAGATTTCATTTGCCTTAAATCCCTAGTTCTCCCCATAGCTCAAAGGCAATTGTTTTTAACTTGGTCTTTGGGACTCAATCTCTTCTAGGTTTCATCTACTTCAAGGACTATGCAGTGTCACAACCCAGATTATTTGGTCTCCAGGGCAGGAGGGGAAAAACTATTGTATAATCAGCCCTTGTTATCCTTAGTTGGCATCTGGTAACTAATCTTGTTCCCAGACCCTTGTGCCCAATTAATGGACAGCCTGGTGGATGTCAATCGGTAGGAGTTAGGAGACTGCCCATATTAGTAAGCACAAGCACGCTGTGTCACTCGCTCAACATGTCCGTCACTTCCTCTCTCGGTTTCTCCAAAACCTGTTTAGGAAAAAGACATGGTCATTGACCTCTATAGCAAAAAACCGGGAGATGGTATGAAATTTGAGGGCGTCACGGAGCTGATATTGAAAGGTGGGAGGCTCACGGAAATTTCGGAAGAGTTATGATATCTTCAATACATTTGCATTTCTATGCATGTACAGTAACAAAATAATCTAAAGCAAGTTGTTGATTTCTAACCTGTATTTCCTATGGAATAACGTATGCCGACTTCATTATAATCAAGGAAAACCAGAGATATTTATCAAGTGCATCTGGTAATTGTCATCTGTGCCTTCACTCCTGTTGTGCAGCACCAAAACCGATTGGTGAATAATTGGTCCAATATCAAAATGCACAGACTAAATGTTTTTGTGACAATAACAATTCTTTTTTATATATTTTTTTAAAAGATTTAATAGGAAAAGTTATGTGAAATTTAGATCTTACTATGTCCATTATTCAAATATGTTTTACTGCATAAATTACGAAATGATAAAAAGGTCTATTGTCGATGAACGAAACATGACAGATCAAGTTCTTTACTATACATTTTGTAATTCGGTGACAACAAAATGACAATCCAAATCACCAAATAAACCAAAATCATAAAATAATTGAGGGCTGGATCCAAACTCGCACCAAAAATCAAAGTAAACAATTGAAATCACAGGCTGTTCCAACTTGTGCGAATTTCATCACCGCAAGTCATAATGTGACTCAGTAGTGTATATTCCCCCCACATGCCTCTATGCAGTCCCGACAACGTCTGGCATGCTCCTGATGAGACGGTGGATAGTGTCCTGTGGGATCTCCCGGTATCTAACACCAGTCAAGTGTACCATTGGCTAGCACCAAAGCAGTAATGCTGGATGATGTAGGCAGCTTAGCGTTCTCCACTGCATCTCCAGACTTTTACATCTCACGTGCTCAGTGTGAACACGCTCTCATCTGTGAAGAGAATGGGGCACCAATGGCGGACCTGCCAATTCTTTTGTTCTCTGGTGAATGCTCGTCGAACTGTACGGTGCTGGGCTGTGAGCACAGGTCCCACTAGAAGATGTTTGGCCCTCATGCCACCATTGTGGAGACTGTTTCTGACAGTTCGTCGGAAACATGCACACCAGTAGTCAACTGGAGGTAATTTTTTATGGCTCTGGCAGTGCTCCTCCTGTTCCTCCTCGCTTAACGGAACAGGTACAGGTCCTGCTGCTGTGTTGATGCCCTTCTATGGCCCTGTCCAGATCTCCTCGTGTAATAGCCCATCTCCTGGTATCTCCTCCATGCTCTTGAAACCCAGCAAACCTTACGATGGCACGTATGGATGTGCCTTCCTGGAGGAGCTGGACTACCTCTGCAACCGGAATGGGTTTCAGGTACCGCCACATGCTACTGGTAGTGACAAGGACACTCGCAAAACTTAGAGAATAATCAGTCAGGAAGGATAAGGAGAGAGCAAGTTGCCTGTGGCCCCCACCTGCAAACCCATTCCTTTTTTGGGAGTTCTCTTGCTGTTGTTGCCTCTCCAGTGCACCTGTTGTTACTGGACAGATATCCCTAAAGTTTAATTGACTTGGTGTTATACTGTGATGAATGGTTTTTCTCAATCGTTTTGAGCAGTGTATGTTATGTAGCACCTTTCTACAAAGTTAGGTACTAAAATCACCGTACACCGTAATAGGGAAACTCACCCCATCCCCCAGCCATTTGTAAAAAGCATACTGACCAATGCTTATTACAAGTTAACCATTCGGGTGGAGAGAGGATTTTATTTGCCATTAAGGTTGTGTGGGATGATTGTGTGTCTATGATGGGAATGAAAATGCGGCACTTAAGCATTTATACATAAAGCCATTGAGTTTCTGAAAGAGACCCTCTTTTGGGGTCCGCCTGGTGTAGTCGCTCCATTGCAGGACAGTCTACGTCATGATAGTCAGTGGTTCGAGCCTGACTATGGGTTCTGACTTTCCACGACATCCTGCACAAGGCACCGCAAATTGGCATAGCGCTGCCTGGGATTTGGGATAGATGAATCACATTATCTATCCTGTCTCGTCGCTATACAGCCACCTCTTGCGTCCAAATCGGGCGCTTCTAAATTCAGTTGCAGAAGTATAGTTGGTGAACATAATCATCCCATCCTTGAGCTGACTAAAGGCTTTCATGTTGGATGAGCAGTGTGAAAAGAATCGACGTCTGGGCGACATGTGGTTGGATGAACCATCTGCGCCCCCCTCGTCATCCCACAGATCTGTCCAAGGAGTTGCGGAGCTACTGATGATAGTCTGGTGGTCCCACGCTCATTTGAAATGGGGGTGCAGAGATTTACCAATTGTTTCTGCTTCTTTTTTTTATGGCGCAACCTAAGAGGCAGGTCATACTGTACTGCTTGTATAGCCAATTCCCATATTGTATTAACTCAAATGTATTTATTTAAAGCAACAACGAATACACGTAGAAGGAAACATGAACATGTTCCTGTATGTTCATGTGTTTCATTGCGTCCACAGGCAGGTGAAGGAGGCTGGCCTACGTGAGACTGACGGGGCTCCTGGGAGCAGTGAGGAGGTAAGGCCCAGGGGGAACACTGACCCTCCATCACTGTGGCTCACTACACAGATGTTCTCGGCTTGGACTGTGACCACGCCTCGCACCAGTGCTTAGCCATGCTACCTAGTTACCTATAGTGAGGATATAGAAATCAGCTGTTTGATTTTGGATATTGGCTTTCAGTGCACCTTCTACTTCAGTTATGGAATTTGAACATTTCAAACATGTTTAAGTGAAAGCTAACAACCTGTGTTTTTGTATTATTGACTTACTGATGTGGTGACACTGCACCCAAAAATGAGGTTTGATGAGCTAGTTTAATGTAGCTGTGTTTTCTACCCTTTGCTGAAGCTGTCTCAGACAGACTCACTGTGTTAAAACCCCATTGATTGCTTTGTTATAAAGGTGTTCATACCTGTTCCATTGCCTCTAATGGTACCTGCACACTGCTACTGCTGCACCTCTTCCCATGTCCCCAAGAGCCCTGGGCTTCCCACACGTAGACCCTGGGTCTTCACTGCATTGGGACACCTGTGGCAACACAGGCCACGCTGCCACAGAGATGGCACTCGATTGGACGAGTGGACTGAGGTTTCGGAATGACTGATGTCGTCTGTCCGTCATCAACGCCTGGCTCTAATGGCTCATACCCCCCCCTGCATCCTCCACCACCGCTGGACTTGTAGAGGCTATGCCAAGGACACTTCAATTCCGTGGACAGTTTCCCATAGTTCACTGCAGGACGTTTGTCTTCTCACCACCTACAGATTCAGCTGCACAATGGACAGTACCTGGTCGATATATGTTTTGGACTTTAAATGGGAGGTGAAGAGAGCATTTGGACCGACTCGTGGTGGCTGCTTTTTTAAATTCAGTGATTTCAGACATTTGGTGACTTAATTGTCTTCAGCAGATTGTACTACCTGGCTCCTGTTGAGTGAAGCCCCTTTTAAAGAGTTTCTGCTGGACAACAACCCTTGTTGTTTTTGGATGTCTATTTTACAACATTGACTGTCTCAAAAGAAAAGTACGACAGATCTAAAAGGACTTCTTGAGCTTTAAGGACTTGACCACCAAGTTTCTGAAAGGCACTTAAGCACAACCAGCTGTCAGATTTCCACCCAAACATCACAACCACCATTGATTGGACCCTTGTTGCCTAGATACAGTACTTGCAGTCGAGATTGGGCCAAATCCAGACCAGTAAGGATCAGGTGTCAGTGGTACCAGGGAATAAGTAGTCATTTTCTCTGTTATTTTCTATACCAGCGAAATAAGTTTAGAAAATGCATACCTCTAATTTACTCCCTCTTTATAGCCTCAAATGAGGGACTTGTCAGACATTTTGTCAAATGTTTTTATCTACACATTCATATTTCCTGGAGTTTATATTGAAAATGTCATAGTCTTCAGTCGTGGCTCCTTTAATCCTAGCAGCCATTTATTTAACATTAGCTGCAATGAAACCGGAATAAGATTTGAGCCATTTAAATCAACTGCATTTTTAATATAGGCTACTATATCTTTTATTATATGTGACTGACTGTTGCTCATAGCAAATTCTGGGGCCTCAGTCATTAATATTACCACATATTTTAAAGTCATACTGTGTTTTGAGACAGAACATAGATGTTATATCTGCTGTATACATTGTGGTACTCCACCACAAAGGCACGGTTCATTTTCTGATGTTAGGATGGAAAGTGATCTAGGCTGGAGACAGCAGTCTCTCTCACCTAGTTTCCCTTCCCTTATTTCACCTCTTTTTCTCTCGTCCTGTCTTCCCTTGAATCTGTCCATGCGCTTCTCCATCTCTGCCTCTCACCTTCCCCCTGTATTCTGCATTGTTTTTATTTCAGACTCTGACACCAAAGGCGTTCACAGCTCGTAGGATCTCCCTGAGCAGTAAGTATGCTTCCTGTACTGGGTTGCGCCGGCTGTCCTTCATTCCTATCTTCACCCCTGTAGGTAGACACGTTTGTTTGTACTATGGGATGTGGCGGTGTTCGGAGACGATTATTTATGATGTGGTTGTCATGGTTACTGTTCTGCAGGCAGTAAGGCCTCTCCAGGGGCGGTCAGTGCAGAGGGTGAGGCAGAGTCCGGGACAGGAAGGAAAAGACGGTGGGGGTCCAGCACTGCAGTCACAGCCAAGAAACCTTCTATCAGCATCACCACAGACTCTCTGAAGGTACAGAAGCAGCATGCAGCACTGGAACACATGACTGTAAAACCCAGCGTCACCATGAACCGTCCAGTTAGTCTAATCCCATCGGTCATCGATGCACCTCCACAGTCTTTGATCCCTGACATCAGGGCGTGTCCAGGTCAGGAGGCGTTGGTGGATCTGCACCCAGAAGAGGCTCCCCTGTCTGGGGCTGAGGAGGAGGATGGCAGGGAGCATGGAGAACAGGATCTGAAGATAAGGCGAACAGTCACACAGGTCAGAGGTCAATTTCACAGACATTCATAAATGTGCACACCATTTAATTCACTGGCTGACAGTCCAAATGAACCCAAAGCGGTTCCATTGTGAATGCGTCTTTAGAACCTGAGCTGTGTGTGTGTTGCAGGTGTTGAATGTGTCTTTAGAACCTGAGCTTTGTGTTGTAGGTGGTCCCGTCTGAGAGCCAGCAAAATGGACAGGAGGAGTCACCGAGTGAACAGGAAGAGCAGCGCCAGGACGGAGGGGTGGTTAAATCTGACCGAGAGGAGAAGGTGGACTTGTTGTTCCAGGGAGATTCCATGGAGATGCAGCCCACCTCTCCCCCGAGCCGGGACGCCGACCCAAGTACAGGTGATACATGGGTTAAACGCAAATGAACCACGTCTGAATACTTTTTTATATGTTCACTGAGTCAGCTGGATGTGTGTCATCTCCACAGTGGCCCCCAGTGATGCGCTAGTCCTGCGTTCCGTCAGCCAGCAGAGGACGGCCGTGTCCTTCACCATAGACGACCCGGTCCGCACCGCCAAGCAGCCCTCTCCTCCTATGGGCAAGATATCCAACATTGTCCACATATCCAACCTGGTACGGCCGTTCACCCTGGGCCAGCTGAAGGAGTTGTTGAGCCGGACCGGCACTGTGCTGGACGAAGGCTTCTGGATCGACAAGATCAAATCTCACTGCTATGTCACAGTAGGTCCCTGTCTCCCTGGCCCTGTACAGTGGGCTGTTAGTGAGGGCGCCATCTACAGTCAGTCCATGTATTATTCTTTATGCTCTTTAAGCCAAAACTGATTCTAGTATACCCCTGCTACTTTTTTATATATATATATATATATATATATAACGATGACGTGAATAACACTGATCTCGTTATTGTGGCATTTGTCAGTGGGTGGGATATTTTAGGCAGCAAGTAAACATGTTGTAAGAAGCAGTAAAAAAAGCGCAAGGATTTGAGCAAATTTGACTTGTAATAGCTAGACAACTGGGTCAGAGCATCTGGTCAAAGGAAGGAAAAGCGGCAAACCAGTGAATGTCATGGGCGGCCAAGGCTCATTGATGCATGTGGGAAGTGAAGGCTGGCCTGTGTGGTCTAATCCAACAGATGAGCTACTGTAGCTGAAATTGCGTAAACACTTAATGCAGGGGCTGACAGAAAGGTGTCGGAAACACACAGTGCATCGCAGTTCATTCCACGTGTATCCACAGACCAGTCAGGTGCCGTGCTTACCTGTCCATCGGCAAAAGCGCCTACAATGGGCACGTGAGCATCACAACTGGACCACTGAGCAATGAAAGAAGGTGTCCCTGGTCTGATTAATCAAGTTGCTTTTTCAAATCACGTTTTGCTTACCTGGAGAACACATGGCACCAGGATGCACTATGCACTAGTACAGTTACTACTGTATATATCATATGATATGCAGTAGTATAGCCCATCTAATAACCTAGCATTCCCAATTATCCTAAACAGGTTGATGAATGATAATCTTGGTAGTAAAAGTCGTAATACACAAGCTGCAATTAACTGGTTAAGATAGCAAGGTTGATACTTTACCATACCTCTTCGTAATCTAATGTAACCTAGCAGTAATACAAATAACCTTAATTCCTAAACAACATTAACAAAATGCACTGTTCGGACGCATCACACATCACATTTATTTTTTTGGGACTGCTTAGCTAAGGCGGCAGTCGTGTCTTGTTTAGGCGGCCGCCTTAACAGCAAAGTGCTGCGGGAAACCCTGAATTATATTTTCAAGTACTGTGTGTAACCCTTATATACACCTGAACATGCTAATGTTGACACAACTGTAGCCAACTGCACCAGAGTTAGCTATCATAAGCGTTAGGTTGCTAGACCAGCTCCACTCCACTGTAGACTAGCTATCAAAATTTTCATGAGCAATCCCAAATTATTAAACAAACTTAAACATCTATTGTGGCTGTAAATGAATTTGTTAGCTAGCTAGCCACAATGCCATGTCACAATTTTAAATAGCCTGCCTTTAACAAAATTGCTTTACTAGCTAGCTAGTCAACTTCACCTATTTTGACAGTACACTACAGAAAACTGACCTCCGGTGCATTTTCAGCTCCCTGATGAAAGTTCTTTCAATTTTTTTGGTACATTAAATAACAAGGGCACATTTGGAGTTGCAGTGTTTGTGAATCCACCACGACATGTTTCTCTTCTCTTTCACTCACTCTCTCTTGTCCTTGCTCATTGTCCCATGTTATTCAACTGTGATGCGAATGCAGTCTACAGCAGCACATTACTGACAGAAGCTGTAGGAAAATATGAGCAGGATATTAACTCTAGGCTACTTTCTAATCACTCGTATTGTCCATGAGTCATTATATCTAGAGTCCGGGTGAAGTCTGAAGTCACAAGGACGAGTTAGATTCGATTTTTATGAGATATAGGTCTAACTGAAGTCTGCATCTCTGCTCATGTGGATGTTACCTGAATACGTACCACCTACCTCAGCATTGTTGCAGATTATGTACACCTTGACACTGTATTCCCTGATGGCAGTAGCCGCTCAGTAGGATAATGGGCCGTGCAACAAAGCAAAAGTGGTTAAGGAATGTTTTGAGGAACACGAGTTCCAGGTGTTGACTTGGCCTCAAATCCGCAGCTGTGGATGTGCTGGACAAAAAAGTCTGATCCATAGAGGCCCCACAACTTACAGGACTGCTGCTAACATCTTGGTGCAGATACCTAGGCACACCTTGAGAGGTCTAGTTGAATCCATGCATCAACTGGTCAGGGCTGTTTTGGTGGCAAAATGGGGACCTACACAATGATAGGCAGGGGGTCAAGATGGCTGACTGGTATATATCCTAGTTTTTCTGAGGCAAGTCTCACTGTAGCGCATAGATAATAATGCGTTGCCTTGGATTTTCTTTCAGTACGGCAGTGCAGATGAGGCTATGGCAACCCGGGCTGCCCTCCATGGAGTCAAATGGCCCCAGAGCAACCCCAAATTCCTCTGTGTGGACTTCAGTAAGCAAGTGGAGGTGAGACATGTCCTCTTTTAGCCCCTCCCACACAAGGCATGTCACAGCAGTTTGGTTTGGCCTCCTAATGGAGGCTGAGATTAACCCTGTCCCTTCCTACGTGTGCTGCAGCTGGACATCCACAAAGGTCTGCTTCTCCCTGAGAGGGCTGGAGGGGATGAACGAGGGGCCACGGCGATTCCCAGGCGGGGGCACGGTGCCGCACTGCCGCCTCTCCTACCAGAGCGGGACCAACGGGCGGAGAGGGAGCGTGAGATGGAGCGCAGGGAGAGGACTCGGGCCGAGAGGGAGTGGGACAGGGACAAGGTGCGGGACTTTGGACCAGGAAAACCTGGGGAGGAGGCGGGCCCCAGACGGTCCCGCTCCCGGGAGAGAAAACGGAAGGAGATCGGCAAGAGCAAGGACAGGAAGGCCGATAAGAGAGGTGAGAAGATGGTGAAGGAGGTCTGTTGGGTCAAGCTACATGCCATGCTTATTGCTTACTGTGTTATTGTTTGTTCAGACAAAGCCGCAGAGGAGCCCCCAGCCAAGATGCTGGATGACCTGTTCAATAAAACTAAAGCTGTCCCTTGTATTTATTGGCTCCCCTTAACAGATGAGCAGGTCAGTCTTCCAAACAGCCCACAAATGTATGATTCACTCGTTCTTTATAAATTGTGTCAATGATCTACATTGTCCTTGTGTCCCCGTGTCCCTATTTCAGTTTGCTCAGAGGGAGGCAGCTCGGCAGGACAGGATGAAGGAGCGAGAGAAGAGGAGGAAGGAGCTGCAGGAGGAGGAGGACAAGAAAAGGGAGGAGGACCGCAAAGAGAGGATGAAAGCCAGCAGTGGGCCAGCTGGAGACAGAGGCGAGGGGGACAGAGACAGGGGCCGGGGCGAGGGGGACAAACGCAGGGAGGGGGGCTACCGCAGACCAGGGGGCACCAGCTTAGGAGCCGGACGACGCTCCCGGAGCCGCAGCGACCCCCCAACTCGTGACAGACGGCGCTAGGAGGAGCTAAAACCCTTCTGTGGACCAACACTATCATTGTTAGGCACTTTTTAAAAAACCAAACACACCAACGTATGCTCCAACATGTACACACACATGCACATACACCAACATACTGTACATACACCAACATACACACCCGGGGGGGACATAGGTTGAGCAGTGTTTCCCCACACTGCCATCTGTCTTGCTCCAATCTGGAAGATGAGATTGTATTTTGTTTATTTTGCCTAAGTGTTTTCTTATTTGTTTTTTAAATATTCTTGGCAGATTGGCAGCAAGGCAACCAACTGTTTCTTCTTATTTTCCCCTTGCGTTTCCGCGTATGTGCTGTATGTAGAATTATTAACACACACACACAGGTTGTTGGCCTTCCCTGGTGTTGTTCTACAACTGTTTTTTTAGCTGCTTGTTCATGGCTGCATGCTGTCCTGGTCGCTGCCATTGTTCCTGGGGACAACTGACAGTGTTGTGCAGACGTCTGTCCTTCTTGTCTCCGTTTAGGCTGAGTGGTGAGAGAGACTATATTCTCTGCAAGAGATAAATGGCCCAGATTGCACAGATCTGTCTCCATCTACAAGGATATTTCTCCCCCCACTCTTCCCAAGGCCCTCAATACACTTCTATGTAAACTGTCAACGCTGGCTGGAAAAGGGGTGCATATTTAAACACCACAAAATTGTTTTAATATTGTTTTTTAATCATTATTAAAGCTTTTGTTTATTGTTTTTATTTTAATTTTGTTAACTTCTGTAAGTGTTGAATGTACAAATAAAATAAGTTTGAGAAAGCTTTTGCATGCGTTAATTGTTAGCCAACATATTCAGTAGTAGATTTGCAGGTAATCATTGCAAGAATACAAAAACAGACTGATTACAAAAGTGACACATTCCAGGTAACATCTCAATGTCTCATTAATTATCTGCTATAATGGAGCAGATTACAGTTACGAAATAAGTCCTGATATCAAGATCAAGTCTAATGCTGGATTCACACCAGACACTGCAAACTGATTGCATTGCGGTGGAAGTCCATTCATTTCAATAGGAAGCAATGCGCAGCGCTGCGGTAAATTACTGGAGCCGGCAAAATGTGGTTGCGGTGCAGCGGGTGTGTTGCAGGAGTTGAAATTATCCAACTTGTTCTGTGCATTGCCATATGGCACCAGAATCGGAAGGTGATGTACCACAGAGGAAGAGCTAATATGTTGCTTTCACCTATGGGTCTATGGGATTGCAAGGAAAGCTTTGACAGCTCAGTAGATAGTTTTCGTATTGTCAATGAATACTAAACTGAAAAAGCTCCTGCTAGTCGCCTTGCTGGAGAAGGACAGTTGTATGCAACGTTGTCCACCATCTTGAAGATGCGGAAGATTGATTACGATGTTGATTGCGATGTACAAATGTGTCTGCGTGACGGTGCCATACAGGGATTTTTTTTGCCGTGCCTGGTGTGAATCCAGCATAAGCAGAAAACAATGCAAACATTTTGGTCCTCCACAAGGTGTCAGTCCTGCACGATGTTTTCACTTGACAAATTTGATGGAAAAGATTAGGACACTGGAGTGTATTAAAAGATTGAAGTTTTAACATGGAGAAAAGTAATGGAAATACTTGAAGCACCCAGGTGGGTGCTACACATTGGTGGTGGATGAGGTGGGCTTTCCCCCTCACTGTGTAAAGTGCTTTGGGTTCTTGAAAAGCGCTATATAAGCTGAACGAATTATTAATTATTATTATTATTATTATTGTGTACTTTGAGAGTAAATCATTATTATAATTTTTTTAACTACCAGAAAATGTAATTATTGAACCTCTCTTAATGTTATAAAATAAGGCCTCACTCTTGCACTAAATTATAACTCATTACGTCAGTCCTTTCCTTCCTCTTCAGTCCACTGTGCATCATGAATCTTCCTTGCCAAGCTCAGCAGTACTCCTCTGTAATTACGGTTCATTCTGGTCGCTGAGCTGAACATTTTTGGGCCCTGATGCAACTTTGTGCAAGCAAGGCAGCTCAGCTGAACTGGCTCTGACACTTCAATCAGCGAACTGCATGGAGAAACTTGAGGAAGAGATGAGAACTTGTACTCTCAGATGTGTATTGTTTGTGTAGCAGAGACGTGAGGCTGACATGATGAGTTGTGTACCACATGGAAGTCGTGGACATTTGTAGTTGTTTGTGCCTGGAGTCTGTTGTGATTTTGTAAGGGAAAATAATGAGCACAGTATAGATTATATATTAACCTCTAGATGTTAACTGCCCAGTAGGGGGTGCCAAAGGGCTCATCTTTTGGACCGCTGTTTGTTATATAATATTTTGATAAAATGCAATCTTTCTACTGTTGATATTTATTGTCATCCAGCTCCACTCAAGGCTCTTGAAGAATTTTAGTTAGCTTTTAATATTGTCCATGCTCATCTGCTGAATCTTCCAGGGGTAGTCTTTTTGCAGGATAAGAAAAGAGATGTGGTTAACCATTTATTAACTTCCACTCCATTCGTGGGAAGGTCTGCTGGTCTCGCTTTAAATGTGGCTTTGGGCCAGCCTTCAAAATAGGCGGAATAATCTCCCATTCCACCCTCCTCCGTATGTACTGTGAGTCGCTTTTGGATTTAGACACGCCCCCCAGTGATATTCGGTCAATTTAAGCAATAACCATTAACCAAAAAGTGCGTGCTTCGTTAAGTCCTTGCCTTAGGGCCATTTTGAGTGGTGTGTTTCAGGCTCATATGCGCTGTGTACATTTATACACCGTTCAGCCATAACATTATGACCAGGACAAGTGAAGTGAATAACACTGATTATCTCGTTATCGTGGCACCTGTCCGTTTGTGGGATATAGCCAATGAAAGTATTAAAAGAGCTGGATGGCACCTTCGGCACGAAGCCCCATTCATTCCAATGAAAGTGGAAAAGCATGATGCAAACATGGAGCTCCAAAATACCCGGCTTTTCCGCGTTGTACGTACATGCCCACTAGCAACAGTATGTTTGTGTGTTGTCAAGCAACCGGTAGCAACACTGCACGTTCATCATGCCTAGTTTAATAACTCTGGATTCGGCTACTGGTGAATGTTAAAAAATGTTTAAAACCTGACATTTTAAACAAGGACCCTTTAAGTGTTCAGGCTGGTAAGTTGATGTACCTCCCAAAAATCCACTGAAATATATAACTTTTCACCATGAAAGTCTATGGGAAAATGTATTTTTGGGCCGCAGCGGGTGCAGTTCCACCGTTGCGTTGGACGTGAATGTATACAGTCAAGGGAGAAGCCCATCGAGTCCCTGAAAAGCATCGGAACAAAATATTTGCTCCTGCTCCTATGCTCATAGACAATTCCTACTCACGCTCTCCGTCTTTGCAAGAAGCAAGATTCTGAATTATTCAGATTTCTCTTGGCACAGCTACCAGAAGACTTACAACTTTCAGAAATGTTACTCACATCACATCTACCGTCGTCAAGCTCAGTTTGACGCTGTGCAGCAGCTGCGCATTACGCTCAACCATCACGTAATGATGCTATGTATATAACTGACTTCACTGGTCTCCGTCTAAGTCTATGGCGTCGCTGTGTACATTTCTTTCACTGTCTTTGGATATAGCCTACTAGGCAGCAAGTGAGCATTTTTGCCTCAAAGTTGATGTGTTAGAACCAGGAAAAATGAGCAAGCGTAAGGTTTTGAGCAACTTTGACATGGGCCAAATTGTGATGGCTAGACGACTGGTTCAGAGGATCTCCAAAACTGCAACACTTTTGGGGTGTTCCCGGTCTGTGGTGGTCAGTACCTATCAAAAGTGGTCAAAGGAAAGGATATTGGACATGGTCAAGGTCGGCCAAGGCTCATTGATGCATGTGGGGAGTGATGGTTGGCCAGTGTGGTCCAATCCAACAGAGAAGCTTCTGTAGCTCACATTGCTGAAAAAGTTAATGTCGATGTTCTGATAGAAAGGTGTCAGAACACAGGTCATCACACTGTACTATATGCGCAGACCAGTAAGGGTGCCAATGCTGACCTCTGTCCACTGCTGAAAGCGCCTGCAATGGGCATGTTAGCATCAAAACTGGACCACGGAGCAATGGAACTGGTCTAATAAAGCACATTCTTTTATAGCATATGGATGGCCGGGTGCATATGCTTTGCCAGTGTTGGGCAAGCTATTTGGAAAATGTAGTGAGCTAAGTCACCAGTTACTCTACATTAAATGAAGCTTCACTACACTGAATCTACCCCACAGGGAAATGTAGCAAGCTAAGCTACAGAAACATGGCAAAAGTCATGTCAGATTTTGTTGTTCACTTCGCCATGTTGTGTTTGGTTTTGTGCTACTAGGGAGAGAAGTAGAAAGACGGCTGTACGCAGGCGCGTGGACTTGGTGGTGTTGTGTGGCAGTGCTTACTACATCGAATTTCACACACTTGTTTGTCACCGTATGCATGCAGATTTCCCACCAAAACGCATGTCTAAATGTGGAATAAAAAGTGATAACGCAATGGCACTTTTGCGTTTTCTCTTCAGATCGTTTCCGTGTAAACATGGCCATAGTTTACTACACCTAAGGTTTTTTTTTGATTGAACCGACTTCATTCCAAGTCAATCTTTTAAAAGACTGATCTTTTGACTCACTGAATCATTTAATGAAACTTTGTTCTCCTGATTAATTCCTTCTCTTTCGTGATGGCACCATATTGTTTTGTATATAAATGTTTCCAGCACACATGAAAACAAATTCACCATTGTTTTTTCCAACAAAAAGCAAAAGTTAAACTTCATGAAGTAAACCTTTGTCAACTTAAGATATGGCCCATCATTACCTTAGACTACATTAAAACGTGACACAGACCCTATGAGCTATGTTATTACTTTAATTATTTAGTTAGCTTAACATATTTGGTTAACAGTTTTTATGTGTGTAAACTAGCACAATATGATGAGTGAAGTATTTCATAAACAAATTTTAAACAACATAAATGCTTTAATTAGTATGTACAACACAATTCCATAAAAAAACAATTTTTAGGAAACTGTAGTCTACCAGTACTATAGAATGTCAGCATTTCTGGGATGTGCTGGACACACAAGTCTGATCCATGGAGTCCCCACCTCACAACTTACAGGACTGCTGCTAACGTCTTGGTGCCATATACCACTGCACACCGTCAGAGGTCTAGTGGAGTCCATGCATCGATGGGTCAGAGCTTTTTTGGCAGTGAAAAGGGGACCTACACAATATAAGGCAGGTTGTCATAATGTGATGGATGATCAGTGTATTTTCTTGGCTTTTTAATAGATGAGTATCTCACATTTAAATCTCATATAGTGTGTCTTGTGCAAAAAGCTCAGGCTCAAATTGGATTGAGATTTTTGATGTAAGTATTGCTTTCTTTTGAAGCAAAAAATTGCTTCGTTGTGCCTGCAAATGATTACGGTGATACGTAACAGTGTTGTGCCAACTGCGCGGGCTGAAAACAATGATCCGCTGTACACAATGACATCCATTACCATAAACACACAAAACGCAAATGGAAACGCCTACGTCAAGGTCTCAGTGTGAGGGACATAACCGACTGAAAATCAGACCATCCTGCTAACTGACTAGCCATTTTAGATCCATTACAATCACCCACAGTTCCTTTGCTGTAGCCTAGTATCTCTGCAGAGCCCAACTGAATGAACCGGGTCACGGCACCAATGTAGCAGTCTCCTTCTGACCTCCCCAAGCTAGGCTCAAATAGGTGATCCTTTGTACACATGGATAAGGGATACTTTCTGTAAGTTGCTCTGGATAAGAGTGTCTTTATGCTAAATGACTGAAATGTAAATGAAACAACATGGTCTTAGAGTGAGTAACCGATTTAAATGCAATCAGCACCTCCCGTAAATTGAATAGCCATTTAACATCCATTATAATTACATGCTTCTATTGCCACAGTATGTATACCGGACACTGTACCGTGGAGGGTTAACATTTGTTTCAAACTCCAAAACTCTCATCACTGTACAATTTATATGTGAGTGGGCTGGCATTCACTAGTTTTACAGCGATTAATTGTTTAACTTTCAAGGACAGTCTTAGGCAGCTCCCATTATACCTACAGTATTTTGGATCCAACAGAGTAATGACAGCTATTGTTTTTGCTCCCAATAGTGCTTTTTTGTATCTTGTCGCTGTCCTCCCTCCAGCTTAAATGAGCTACATAGGATTTTCAAATAAAAAAATCTAGTGACATTTAATAATTTTAAATCTATGATCAAATCTACAGTGGAAAATGACATGGGGGTCTGTAAATGTTTTGACCTTTAACTTGAATTGTGCCTGAAACAATGTAGATGTAATTTAGAACTGCATTTTGTATGTTGTGATTGTATGTAACCTCTCTGTGCTGCTGTTTTTGGCCAGCCCCCTACTGTAAAATAGATGATTAAACACAATGGGAGCTGGCTAAATAAAGTTGTATAGAAAATGTAATAAATAGAATGAAGAGGGAAAGGTCTTGGGCTTGCTGGCCAGCTAGGCTAAATGAAACCGGATGAAGAGGTGTCCAGCCTCTGAGACGACAAGTATACTTGGCTATTTTCACCTTGTGGGCTGCCAGAAGGCTGACTCGGTGTAATTTCCTCACCAAAGCAACAATTTAGTGTGGGAATGTGGAGCTTGATTTTGTTGTAGCTTGGTGTTGCTGAACCTTTGCCTTTCTCAGGTCAGTAAAGACTCTTCCAGCACTCCTTGGAGACAGCTGAGCCAGTCCATGCTGATGACTGGGTGGTAAAAACAAAATTTACACCCTGTAAGCAACTTCCCCAGCTCAATGTAACCACATGGACCTTTGAGGCTTCCTCTGTAGTGGATGTTTAGAAATCTCATTGTACAGTATGTACAGTCAACTAAAGAAGTATTGGCCCCCTTCATGACATTGAGCAAAAAAAGAGAATGCAAAAATAAAATAAAAATGCAAACAACAATATGTATTTTTTTACATATTTCAAGCACAACTAAGGGAAAGCAGTATAATTTCATTTTAACTACAATTTCTCGCACACAAAACATTTTAGTGAGTGATACCATAGAGTGATATTAAATGCAAGTTTCAAACGTATTAACAACAATTTCTCGCACACAAAACATTTTAGTGAGTGATACCATAGAGTGATATTAAATGCAAGTTTCAAACGTATTGGCACCCGAAAGAATTTTTAAAATGTGATTAAACAAAGAACTTTCAGCTGAAAAGATCTGGTAACATACAGTATCTCACAAAAGTGGGTACACCTTTCACATTTTTGTAAATATTTGATTATAACATTTCATGTGCTACAATGTAAAGTAGTGAGTGTACAGTTTGTATAACAGTATAAATTAGCTTTCCCCTCAAAATAACTAAACACACAGCCATTAAGTTCTAAATGGCTGGCAACAAATGTGAGTACACCCCTAAGTGTAAATGTCCAAATTGGGCCCAATTAGCCATTTTCCCTCCCGGTGTCATGCGACTCGTTAGTGTTACAAGGTCTCAGGTCTGAATGGGGAGCTCAGTGATAAATGGGGGCAGAAACAAAAGTGTTGCGTTTATATTTTTCTTCAGTGTAAAAAAAAACATAAGCACAGTCTAGTGGAATCTTGGGGTTATCAAGTTTCAAACCTAATTGTTAGACATCATCTCCATGTCAACAAGCTCTATGAAAGGAATGCTTGAAAAAAGCACCAATCACTATGCCAAGAGTAATTGGAACAACAATCTTAATCCTGTGTTGTGGTCAAAGTCAACACCGAAACGGTTAAAGGAATACAAAATCATTTTGGATAATGGCCATCTCCGTTTCTGTACTTGAATCAAATTTAAACCCTGTGGTCTGAATTGAAAAGTGCAGTGCACAAGCGCAACAAAGGACTGGTCCAAGATCCCTCCAGAGGTGTTTGCCAACCTTGTCAGAATTTACAGGAAAAGGCTCAGTGATGTTATCCATTCCAGGGGCTTCAATAAATATTGATTGTAATGGTGTCAATCAATTTGTTAACTTGTAATTTTCCAAAAAATATTTTACAACTTACGGTAATGAAATGGTTTATGTTTGAAGAATTCATGTTTTAAAATAGAAGTATACCCATCCTCCTTATATTTGGGCCAAAAATTTGAGCAATTGTTTGTGTTATTTTTTGCATGCACATTTTGCTCTATTTCATGAAGTGTTCCAATAGCTTCTGAGTTGAATGTGTGTATGTGTCACCTTGTTATATCAATCTGATACTGCATATATATCTACCATTGTCAATATTATCCATCCATCTCCATCTTTCTCTTGTGTCAGATTGACCTGCAAGACAATGTAGACGGAGCAGACAACTTGACATACACAAAACTTCTAACACACCAAAAGCCTATTTTCACCGGGTATAGACTGTTTTCCATTGCCCTCCATGCCTTCTGTTCTAGGTTTCTTTTTCTCAATGTAGTGATGACATACATATGTGGGTATGTGAACCAGATGTAGCCTCTTGCATTCAAGTGGAGGTAGAGACAGAAACACTGACTTAGCACAAGGTCAGTTCATTAACGAACAAGAGAGAGAGGTGAAAGGGGCTAAAAACAGCAGGAGGTCAACAGAGTCTCTGTCCCCTCATGTGGTCTAGACTAACACTGTGTGTATATTTAGCGGGCAGATTAAAGTGCCACTTGTTGAGACCAGGCCCACATTGAAGTAGGGGGGTTTCCTAACGGATGTGACTTGTTCAGGGTGAGGGTGGCTGGGGTTTAGGGAGGAGAGATGGAGGGACGGGTGAGAGACTGATTCAGCAGCTCCTACTGGGAAGTCTCTTCCTGCTTGGTTTGGGAAAGAAGACAAGCCTTATGTGGTTTAGAAATGTTGATTATTCAACTTCCTGCCACCTGTATTTTCACACAATACCTTGCTTGGCCATTAAACTCCTAAACCCTAGTTAAGGCATAACTTTCACCAAAATGCAACCTAAGGTGTTTTTTATGGACCCGATTTTCCGTATTTCTGGTTTTGGTCAAATCGCCCTTTGAATGGGAGTCATAGGGGCACTAATATGATAGCATCAAAATCGCTATCTTTAAAACATTAAGAAGGCCTAACACAACATGAAACTTTGCTTGAAGTATCACCAGGGGCTGTACACATGAACTTGAGCATTGAGAATATTGTTTGTGTACACAGAGTTTACTAAAAAGATAGATATTGTACAACCCACATTAGCAGTTTGTGTTTCTGCTGGCTGCCATTTTGTCAGTCAAAAAGTGTCAATCTCCAAATGCGAATGAACGGACTGCATAGGAGGAAATGTCATAAAGTTGTAATTCCAATGAAAAGCATGATAACTAAGCCACTTGGAAATATCTATTCAAATAATAAAACAGGTTTTCATTCAATATATCACTCTAAATAATGTTAAATCTTAGCTGACGTAAACTCTCCCGTGAAATTTTGTAACCAGCAACAACTACCCACGCGAGACCTCACGTGACTTTTCCGCTTTTTGATTTTAGTATTATTTCATATGAGGCTCCTTTTTCAACTGGTCAATATTGTTTTTCATTGACGACAAAACAATTAATTATCCATGCATTTATATGGAACTAAGCTTTAGGAGCATTCCATGTTTACTCTCCTCCCTGTTACATTGCATTCTGAAATCAACACTTTTTAACTGGCAAATTGGGAGCCACCAAAAACACAAACTGCTAAGGTGAGTTGTACAAAATCTTTTTTGTAAACTCTGTGTACACAAACATTGTTCTTAATGCTCGAGTTCATGTGTACAGCCCCTGGTGATGCTTCCAGCAAAGTTTAATGTTGTGTCGAGCCTTCTTAGTGTTTAAAATTAGCAATTTTGATGCTATCATATTAGTGCCCCATCACTCCTATTCAACAGGCGATTTGATCGAAACAAAAAATACAGAAAATCTTAATAGTGGCATTTCCATCCTAATTGTGGTTTTAAACAAAAGTTTGACTCGGGTACTTAAAAAAACCTTAGGTTTCATTTTGGCAAGAGTTACGCTTTAAAGTGCAGAAAGAAACTATGCAGAAGAAGGCACAAATTAATGGAAAAACTTAAACAGATTTAGATCTGGAGAAAGTTAAGGGAAATAAAATAATAAAACATGCATGCAGGGGTACATATAGACATGAGTGGACACACACCTACACAACATATAGGCTGATATTTAAGTGGAAGGGTACATTTATATAGTGAGGGCTTGCAAGGCACATAAAGTAAATGAATGTTAGACATAATATCTTTCCATGCTTTCTTTTTTCCATTAAGTCCAACTACACACCACAAATATGCACACAGAGCAAATACCAAACAAACAACAGTAGGTGGCTTTTCTGTGTGTGTTGCACATCTGGTTAGGGGAATTAAAACATGTGGCGTTGGGTCTAGGTAATGACAGCAGTCTTTGTTGTATATATGAGTATATGCTGTATGTGGCTTGTCTATTTGAAATTGAATGCATGTGTTGCCTATACAGTAGAGTATGTACGTATTATACAAGGGCCTTTGTCCTGTGCGTCCAGAATACATTTAATGTTGAATGGTACATATCCATTATTATATGAGGATGTCTACATTGATGCAGGGGTACGTACATATCAATTATTGGCATGGTAACATTTTTGTTTCACAAATGGTTGACACTACTTCTAGCGGAAATAGAACTGTAGTTGTAAAATATTTGATGTTGCCATAGGCAGAGAGAAAGGTTTAGCAACTTTAAAGAAAATGTCTTGCCATATACATTGGATAAGGAATTCAAATTATGTAGTTCACTTTGTAAAGGTGGTAAATAATTATATAATTATCTGAAATGTGTAACTTGTTGTTTTCTTTTTCTTTTTTCTATTGTCTTAGCTTGTACAGATCTGTGGGACGGCAAGGGGCGCACATGGTTCATCCAACCACATGTCACCCCACCGCCAATTCTTTTTGCACTGTGAATCCAACACATAAAAAGGCTCAAACCACTAACTAACTGACTATCATGACATAGACTGTCCTGCAATGCAGCGACTTAACCCATTACGCCATGCGGACCCTGCATATCAGCTTGTCTATTAGTGACTAAAAAAGAAAGGTATAGCTAAGACTAGAACCCTGAATTTCTTGGTCGAATCTGGCAGTCAGTAAAAATCCACAGGTTCTTTTCAGGGGTTGTCTGGTCACAATGCCGACCCGAGGCATAAGTGAACTAAGCAGCTGCTTGGGGCCCCCAATCGAGTGCAAAGGTGACTGCGCGTGGTGGTAGGGGGCCCCCAAATCAAATTCTGCTTAGGGCCCCCAAAAGGCTCGGGCCGGCACTGTCTGGTCAGAATCTAATATCACACTGTGATCAGACAGAGGGTGACTTCCTCCTCGCTAGGCACTTAGACCCATTCATTAGCACGTCTTTTACACAGCAACTAAATCAGCCACAGGAAGTGTCTGCTGTAAAGATAGACTGAGAAAATACAGGGAAGCATGAGAGAGGAAGAACAGCAACGCTTTCTGGGGTGCCCGTATTATGCGTGTTTGTATTGGACTGCAAAAAAACATGTTGGCTCTATAAAGAGAGGAAGAGAGAGATGCATGGATAAGAGCGGATTAAGAAAAGTATGTTTTCATCCGTTTGAAAGCGGTGAAGCGAGCAATGAGAGACGTATGATGAAAGAGGGGCTCGGATAGGAGGCGCGTGGCAGAGGGGTCGGTTAGAAATTTTAAAAAAGGGAGTCATTTAGCAGAATGGTAAGAAACTGTTTCCAGTTACGAAGAGAAGAGTGGGAGGGAAAGGAGAGAGATAGGGGGGAGGATATGCTGAGGTTGTTTTTCATATTGCAGAATCAGCTAGGAAGTCTATGTAAAAACTGTGCACGCACCGTCCATGCTCATCTAACAATTTAGCAGGGCATGGAGGTAAATGCATGCACATTGAGTGAACTCATTAAGACAAATTACTAAACCTTTCCCGATAGCATACTAAAATACTATTGTATACTCGCCATGGAAACACAATGGAAAGACTTCCTTTAACGCACACCCTGCTGCGAATCTGGCTGTTTAGATGTAGTCGGAATTCCAGATGTTGTTCATGGAATTCTGCTTGGTCTCCTGGCTTCCACATTGTGACTTAACCCCATCCCCCTCCGCCTCACCCCTCCCGGCCGAGGGAGCCTCGTGACTCTCTCCGTAGTCCAACTCTCCACAACAGAGCAGAGTCGATGGAAAAACTGGGCAGCCTGAATAAGTTCAACACAATTGGAAAATGCACTACCTCATCGATGTAGTCTTATGAACACCATGCTTTAATCATAACATACCATAATTTTAACTAAAGTAATTTCCCGTCTCACATAATCAACAGCAACTGTTAGACAGCTCATTAGCTGTAAGAAGACGCCCTAGCTAGTTGCTTAATTATTTACTTGCTTGATTTATTGGCTCACACAACACTGACACACACACACATTTTTGAATTTCTATCACTGTGGGGTCCTGACACCAAAATTTCACCCAGGTATTAATGTCTCATATTTATATGCCCTTAACCTAACCCTAATCTTTAATCTAAAACTAACCTAATCTCAATAACCTACCATAACATTTATGTCTGAAAGTTGTCTTACCTAACCTCTAAGGCAGGAGTTCCCAAACCTCTCCTCGGTCCTCCCCAGACATGCCAAGTTTTAGTTTTAACCATTAACTACAACACCTGATTCAATTAGTCAACCACACATTAAGCCTTTGATTGATTTAATCATGCATGTAATTTCAGGGTTAAAACAAAAACATGGCCTGTATGGGGCGGCCCGAGGAGAGGTTTGGGTTCCCCTGCTCCAAGGTGTCAATCATTTCATTTACTTTCTTTGTGGGGACATCAAGGTAACCATGTACAAACAGAGGTAGATCACAAAAACAATACAAATGCTGAGCATTTTTTTGCTTCTTTGAATGCCAAAGCATTTACACAACCCATTTCATTTCTGGTTTCTCTTTATCCTTGGACCCTGCCTTCATTTTCCAACCTAGTTTTTGTCCCGACAGTTTCCAAGAATCAGTAAGTGCATGGAACATTTGGGGAGCAAGAAGCCTGGAGGTAAAGGAAGAGTAAGTATGGGCCTTGTTGTTGTATGAACATAATCTGGATAAGATAGAGCTAAGTGGACAGTGGGTTAAGGGGACAGTAAGCTGGATAATGTAGAGCTATGTGGACAGTAGGTTAAGGGACAGTGAGCTGGATAATGTAGGGCTGTGTGGACAGTGGGTTAAGGGGACAGTAAGCTGGATAATGTAGAGCTATGTGGACAGTAGGTTAAGGGACAGTAAGCTGGCTAATGTAGGGCTGTGTGGACAGTAGGTAAGGGGACAGTTAGCTGGATAATATAGAGCTATGTGGACAGTAGGTTAAGGGACAGTAAGCTGGATAATGTGAAGTTATGTGGGCAGTAGGTTAAGAGACAGTAAGCTGGATAATGTAGAGCTATGTGGACAGTAGGTTAAGGGACAGTAAGCTGGATAATGTAGAGGTATGTGAACAGTAGGTTTAGGGACAGTAAGCTGGATAATGTAGAGCTATGTGAACAGTAGGTTAAGGGGACAGTAAATCGGATAATGTAGAGCTGTGTGGAGAGTAGGTTAAGGGGACAGTAAGCTGGATAATGTAGAGCTGTGTGGACAGTAGGTTAAGGGACAGTAAGCTGGATAATGTAGGGCAATGTGGACAGTAGGTTAAGAGACAGTAAGCTGGATAATGTAGAGCTATGTGAACAGTAGGTTAAGGGGACAGTAAATTGGATAATGTAGAGCTGTGTGGACAGTAGGTTAAGGGGACAGTACGCTGGATAATGTAGAGCTGTGTGGACAGTAGGTTAAGGGACAGTAAGCTGGATAATGTAGGGCTATGTGGACAGTAGGTTAAGGGACAGTACGTTGGATAATGTAGAGCTGTGTTAACAGTAGGTTAAGGACTGTGTCCATGTGTATTTGCCTGCCTACTTAGTGCTGAAAATAAAAAAATATCAGATATGTAGAATTTTTGAAAATATTTTATTTTAAAGAAAATTTAAAGTGAAAAAGACAGGCACAAACTTATTCCAATACTTTAGATAGTTATCATTATTATCATAAATATGAATATCATTATTATTGTTTTAACTACTAGTAAACCCTCTCATCCCTGAACAAAATAGCACCATGATTTGAGAACAGTAAACAAGAGCAAAAAAATGAGTCATTTTAATTTCTTCAATTTATTGCATTGAGATGGAAAACAATCAAGTTCCAAAAACAATATCCACATCCCATTCACTTTCCCCAAAATGAAATATAAAATTAAGGCCACTTTCAAAAGGTAGATCCCTGTCCAGCAGGACATTTAATGATAATGTACAAAAACACATTCTATACACGGAAAACAACAATAACAATAGTGATAAACATAATAATAATGACAACATCATTTATAACAATACCCATATTAATAATCATCATTAACATGATATTAACGAATATTAAGGACACAGGCAATTTGATTCATAGGGACACAGTGTATAATTTCCCTTGCATTTTATACACTGTTAGTACATTTCCCTGGGTTGTTCATGTTGAAATATGAAATTATGATAAAGATGCACTGGGGGGAGTGTAGCGACTGCTGCACTTTGTGTACTTTACTGAATGAATAATGAATAGAAACATGTTGTATTTGACGCTCTCTTCAACTGTTCGTAGTTTATCTGAACTACTCACTGGTATGAATCTTCAACAGGTAAAAGCCGTTGACCAAATCAACTACCATCATGGAACGTAACATGACATGCTAAAATGGGTCCGAACATAACTATGTTTTAAGCTGAAATTTACAAGGACCCAAACTAAAATCAACTAAAAACTGACATTTAAAAAGGCTAAACAAACAGCGATGAGCTGGCGTCAACAATCACAAGGATATACACAGAGGAAATAGAGAGAAGGGGCAACAGAAATGGAAAACTAGAGTGCCAATGAAAGAGAGAATCTCCTCCATGTTCAACCCTGCAGTGGTAGGAATATCGTGGCTATAGCTCACATGTATATCTTGCTCTGGCTAACCCTGTTTCACAGTCCTCAGAACGCATCTGCTCCAGTCCTCTCAGTTACCTCTCACCTAGTGGTCCTCTCTACGACACTCCACTGCCCTCCAGGCCATCCTGTCAAATCTGCCCCCTCCTCTATCCTTCCTTTCCTCCACGTTCCTCCCCTTCCTCTCCTTTCCCTCTAAACCTTGTCCAGTAGGGAGCGCTGGCAGTACAGCAGGCGCCGTGGGGTGCCATACCTCCGGAAGAACAGCAGTGCCCCCAGGGTGAGGAGCACACAAACCACTAACATGAGGGGTACCACCACGGCCGCCGCGCCCACCCCTCCGCCAGGTCCCTCCTCCTCCACCTGGATGATGATCACCTCTGTCTCTTCTCTATCCTCCTCTCTGTCATCTTTGTCTTCCCGGTCACGTCCTCCTCCGCCGGTCTTGGGGTCCTCCTGTGGACAGCCCATCCAGTCTTTGAGAGCAGACTTGGGGTATCCAGGTTCCACACGCAGGTTCTGGTTGTTGAATTTCCAGTACTTGTTTGCTTTGTAGAAGTATGTGTGTACTAGGAGCCGAATCCAGTGTGGAGGTTGGGAAGGAGAAATGAAATAGAATGTTGGAATAATCTCATCCACCTTTGTCACATTCTACTTTACTTCTACAGCAAATGTTAACAATTGTGATTTCTATTTTGTTGTTGTTTTTTGTGTCCCCCCCTTGCATATTTGAGAAATAAAATTCCTGTAGTTGACCGAAGATCTCGTCCACTTTGCCTATCTGCTCCTTATTCTCCAATTACACTGGTGCTACATTTTCCTCCCCACGCAATTGATCTTGTCCCACCTAATTGATCTTGTCCAATTTCCCACCAACCCTGCCTTATTGGCAGTTCCACAACTCCCTGTACAGATGCGGGATTGTGAAGGGGGCTCACATGGTTCATCCAGCCACATATCACCAAGCCAGCCAACTCTTTTTACACTACTCATTCAACGCGGAAGCCTGCCTCGTCTAAGAGGCCATAGTCAGGCTCGACCCACTGACTATCGTGATGTAGCTCGAACCACTGACTATCAGAATGCAGTGACTTAGCCCATTACCCCACGCAGACCCACACAATTGGGATTTCTAAAGTGCTAAGGACGCAAAGCCTATACAAATAGTTAATTTAATATATATATATTTTTTCTTCCTTCCCAATTCCCGCTGACTCTGGCTTGTCGGCAGCTCCACAACTCCTTGGAAAGATGCAGGATTGTGAGGGGCACTCACATGGTCGATCCAACCACATGTCGCCAAGCAGGCCAACTCTTTTTTTGGTCATCTAATGTACGGGATCATTACACTCACCAGCTATACTTCCGTGATTAAATTTACAGGTGCCAAATCTGCACACAAGGAGTCGCTGGAGTAGCTAGGAATATAATTTGACTTATCTAACCCAAATCTCGGGCAGCGCTATGCCAATTTGTGCTGCCTCGTTCTGGAGGTCTGAGGAAAGTCAGAGAACCCATAGTCAGTCTTGAACCACTGACTATCATGACGTAGCTTGTGCTGTGACTTAGCCCACTACTCCACCCATGCGGACCCTTCCCCTCCCAATTGTTCTTGTTCAATTTTACCCACTAACCCTGCTACCTCAGCAGCTCTGCAACCAGCCCTCCGCCGACAAAGAAAAAAACAACCGCTCTTATTAATAACATCATTTTACATGAACCATGACAACTTGTTGACATTTCCATGCTGAATCTATTAATGATAACTACATATGCATGCCCTCTTAACTGACACATTCACTAACACACGTGCGCACACACACACAGTTACCTTGGTCTCTGCTCATGATGCCAGCTTTAATGTTGTCAGGGACACCCTGCCATACACTCATAGGTTTGGGATAACCAGGGTCCACAGAGCGCGAGTCCTCATTGTAACGATAGTACCTGACGTTGAGACAGACAGACTAAATTCTCCACACACTAGATGTTGATACTCAGCTGTTCTGCTCTATTATGGAAGTAGAAGAACTTAGTATTTGGGAAATCTGCAAAAAATCAGAAGAATTCAGATGCAAAGAAACTAACTTGTTTCCTCTGAAGAAGTATGTCTGGCCGGTGGGGGTATAGAAGAGAGCAGCATCTATTTTGTCTTTAGGCAAACCACTCCCCATCTCCTTCAGAGACTTGGGGTAGCCATCCTCCAGAATAGACTCCTTGAAAACCCAGTGCCTGTCTCCTACACAGCACAGGGTTTTACCCAATATGAATTATAACAATGTCTTTACCAGAATAATATAATACAGAGTACAGAAACATTTACCTTTGAAAAATACAAAGTTGCCATCATCCCTTTCATATGCAGCATTGATGTTAGGTGGCAATCCCCTCCAGAAATGACCTATTGGCATCGGGTAGCCATCGAGAACCGCATTGTTTCGGACTCTCCAGAACCACTTATCCTAAGGAAATGAGAGAGACATGGTTAATACCTGTGGAAAACATGTATGCGGGTATATATTCAAGCTAATATTAGCTAAACATAGACTTGTTAAATACCTTGAAGACAAACATTTCTCCTCGGAGGATGGCGATGGTGTCAAAGTGCCCCTCACATATGTCGGGTCCAAAGCTAGGGTTGTAAGAGGTGTGAGTGGGTTTGGGTGGGTCGTGAGGAGAACCTGGGGTCGGGGGAGGAGGGCGGGTACCTCCCCCTGATTTACCACCTGCAGGACAGAGGGAGCGATACATCACTGATCTACTACGTAATACCCTGCTGCAGTGTTTAGGCTTACTGTTCATGTTAATACTCAAAGCCTTCATATAGTATAACAATTAAGAGTAATGATAATTAATTATACAATGGCCTCTTGCTCACCATAGATTTGCTGTATTCCCCTGAGGTCGTCTTCAGGTAGTTGGAAGTTCTCGGTGTCCATCCACTGGTAGAAAGGAGCCATGATGGCTGAGGGGTCGTTGGAATGTTCCAGACCCAGGGCATGACCCAGTTCATGTACCGCCACCAGGAAAACATCATTACCTAACAGCAAAATAACCATGTTAGCATCAAAACACAATATATGAGAAAGAAAATAACCATGCCAACACAACCACACAACATCTGAGAAATGTCACCACGTCATCATCCTAGTGGTTTTAATAACAGGCATCTGTGTCATCATCCAGACAAAATGTGGAAAAATATGCCGATCTTGCATTTTCCAAACAAAAAGACATTCATGTTGAGGCCTGCTGCTCTACACTGCCTGAGGAGCTTTAGTAACTCCCGACAGACCCAAACCCCTCGCTCCAGAAATAATGCAAACAAAATCAGGTCATTGGAGCTCACCCAACAGATCACTGTTGCCGACTGTCCAGGGTTCTGCAGAGTCAAAGTGAGTGTCCCCCCCAATGCCGTTTCCGGGGAAGTAGGCGTGAGCCAGAAATCCTCCCTCGCCGTCAAAGGGACTGGCATCGCCATGGAAACCCTCAGCGAAGAAGAGCATGATGTCAGCAAATTTCTCCACCTTGTCCCGTATGTGGCTGTAGGGGATCTCACTGAAACGGAGGGGGCTCACACTCTCCCAGACCTTGAAAGCCTTTCTAATGGCCTCGTGCGTCTCGTACTCCCCCACCTTAGGACTGTAGTTCTGTATACTGAGAGAGGAACACAGAGGTAGACATGCTTCAATCAACCTAACAGCCATAATAAGTCACTGGGTTCTGGTAGAGATTGGGGGAACTGAGCTGGGATTTTTAAATGACTTCCCCTCTTGGGTTGTGGGAACTGTTTTCATTGTTATCCTATTCATGTTTTGGAGCACTAATTTACCAGAAGGTGAGATCGGTCTTGTCCCATTTCAGGCCCTGGACAGCGTAGCGTTTCTTTCTCAGGTTGCTCTTAAGCTCAGTGCCAAACTTGTCTGGAACTCCACAGCGTGGCCGCTTCATTGCTCTGGCAAACATAATTCAAAAACCGGTCACGGAACACAGAAGACACTATTCCCCCGCAATTATATTTTTTGATGACTTGCAAATCTATGATTTAACACAGGTATGATCATTTATTTTTCTTGCCACATGACCTGACCGAAAAAGACTATAGACAGCAAGTTATAGCATCCTGGTCCGAGAAATAGGGTACTATGGTCCTGAACCAAAGCATTAGATGAACTTACTGTATAGTGTTGTCGTCAATAGAGCCAGTTATGGTCAGACCGTAGAACCTCTGCATAGCTGCTATCGCCGTGGTGATGGAGTGAGGGGAGCGGGCAGCGTGAGTACGCAGGTCACCTGGGGGCAAGTAGCCATACTGCTGCAGCCACACCTGGATCATGAAGGAATGGGAGGTTTTACCATTGCTACACATCTCTAATACTGTGCGCAGAAGTAATATACTATCAATCAGTAAAAATACTTTGTACCATCTGTATGTTATATGGATGCTGTTGACAAATAAGGCAAAGAATATATGGATGCTGCATTCAAAAAAAACAAAGTTCCAATAATGTTTAAAGATATTTTATCTGGCAGGAGATGCAGAGTATTCTGTGGCACTTGACAAAATGTTGATGCGGTACGGCGGGTGTATCGAAGAGTTGAATTTTTCCAACTTGTGCGGTGTTTTGCTGTATGGTATCAGAACCGGAAATTGATGTACCACTGATGAAGAGCCTATATGTAGCTTTCACCTATGGGTTTATTAGCCTGGTCCTACCAGACTCTCGTACGTACATTTAATTTGTACAGAGAGTCTGGCCACTCTCCATTGACAAGCGTTATCTTCCTTGAAGGCGGGTACTTTGTTGAAATTTAAAACTATTGGATCTGCCATAACCAATCGCTAAGTTTGGTCGTGACATACTACAACTCAAACTAGTGCAGGACATCAACGTCATTGTTCTCAGCCACTCCCTCTGTTCGCTGATTGGACCGGTAAAAAATTGTTCAGAGAAAACCCAAGAACATGCCGCAAACCCAGACGTAGTACTAAAGGAAAATGAAGTACATAGGAGGGCGGAGCCAGGCTATGGGTTTATGGGATTGCAAGAAAAGGACTGCTGTTGCCAGCCAAGGCGGTAGCTTTTCATCTGGAAGTCGAGGCTTGAATGTAGCGATTCAGATGCTACCAGGCTATCAGCTCACGTTAGCATTCCATTCATTCCAATGAGTTTAGGGGTCACTTTGACAGCGAATAAATTTAAATCGGAAGCGTTTAAAGACTCTATTTCTCCATTGTTTATTTCTAAAGAAACAGGACTATGGATTAAAAGCTCCAATACCTTGTACCTCACGTTATGGCCCCGTATCAGCAGTTTTTGTAAACGTATGCTAGTTCCTGTCTCATAACCACGTGACTTCCTGTCGCACAGTAGAGAAATTACCGTATATTCCAGTAGATGCTCGCAGACAATCGGTGGGAGATGGAGGCATACAGTCAAGGAAGAAGCCCATCGGAACAAAATATTTCTTTCTCTATTTCTACTATGGTCTCAAGTCTCTACATGAGCAAGATTCGGGAATGCTGTCTATGCAAATGGGAGCAGATTCTTCAGGCGCGTCAAACATAAAAATTACCGCTTTCAGAGACGTTGCTCACATCACATCTACATCATCACGCTCAGCTGAGGCTGCGCAGTATGCTCGGCTATCATTTTAAAAAGTTGTTCAATTGGGCTTCAAGCTCTCTCCATTGAAATGAATGAGATCATTCCATCCTGTTATTAATACATCCATGTTGCCAGCATGGTGAGCTAGCGAAAATGAACACACAGATGGCTAGACACTAGCAAAGTGAGGTTCTCCTCCACCTCGGAGATGCGAAAGATTGATTACGATGTTGATTGTGGTGTAGAGGTGTGCACATATTACGGTGCTGTATAGGATATTTTTTTCCGTATTTAGCGTGATCCCATTTTAACAAATGCAATCCTGCATTAAGTCCAATTTTCACAAAATGCGTCAACCCCTTAGCATTACGACGGAAATCACTCATTGTCAATGGAGCAGTCCAAAACTCTGCTGTGGGACTGCTGCACTGGAATGTGTTGCGTTCTGTGTGCTGCATGCTTTCAATATTTTCAACTCTTAGCGGGATTTTGCATGATGAAGTACAACCGGAGGTGCAAGAAAACTCAAGCAGACTTTAGCTACATAGGTGAAAATCTGTTTAGAAAATTATCTGATGTGATATGTTTCTACTCAATATTTCAAGTAATGGCTGAAAACAAAATTAAGAAATTGCCAGTACCTAGCTCTACCCTGGTAGAAATTGTGCTCTGATCAAATATGTCATGAAACTAAGTGAAAGCTAAAACTGTCTTTTGCAACAGTCCACTCTGGCTAAGAGCACACACAGCTGTACATCATTACAACATTAGTCAGCCACACCGGTTTCTCATTCCTTCATTGCCTTACCCTTATAATCCTTGTGATTTCCATGCTGTGGGTGCGTCATTACACACATTACACATCATATGTCAGTCTGCCATGCTCCTGCATGTTATAATTCTTGTTTGCTGTAAGTCTACCGTGATCTTTCTTTTATTATAGTTCCGCCATGTTTAAGTATTTATCATTTGTTATTTTGGGCAATGCAGTCGCCTCTATACTATTGCGCCTGCTTTTGGTTGAGTGATCATTACACTACTGCCAAGAAGGACACACTCCTGCTTCGCTCTCTTCAGTCCACCAGACATACGTGAAAGAATGATGCACCTTAAAACAAAGAGGAAGCATCAATGGGGAAACAGCCAGGTTGGTTTCCCCTATGACTTTCTGGAAGAGGACTATCCCGAAGGCGGTCAGCTCTCCACCTGAGTCCTTCTGGCAGGCAACTCCTCTGCCTCAGGTGACTACAGCCCACACAAAGCAGCTTGGGGGAAGCCAGAATTGGGGTGGTTTCAATGATCCACCATACCAATCTTCAGGAGGATAGAGCACAGCCCTCCCACAGGTGATGGTACAGCCTGCCTTGCCACCGGCTACACCAGTACTACAGGGAGGACTTGCCTCCAACACTGCCTGCGTCCATTGAACCTTATGGACTTTCCTGGGCAGAACGGCCCATGGCTGATAGAGCTCCTGCCAGAATCCCTACAACCAACACTGTGGGGGGGCGGTATGACTCTAATGCCAGGCCAGAGGACACGCCTCCAATGCCAGTGCCTGAGGACATGCCTGTTACACCAGTGCCAAAGGACACGCCCCTTACGCCGGTGCCAAAGGATATGCCTCTTATTCCAGGGGACTGCACCCATGTCCGGGGCTCCGACCCCTCACCATATTCAAAGGCCCCACCCTGTGCCTCAGAGCCAGACCAGCCGTCCACAGCATGGGGCAAGACATTACGGACATTCACCTAATCTCCAATAGGACTCCCTCTAGCCATCTCTGTGTACACACAGCTGTACATCACTTCAATGTTACACAGACACACTGGTTTCTCATTCCTCGATTGCTAAACCGTTATAACCTTTGTGATTTCCATGTTGTGTGTGCCTCATTATGAATGTCATATCATTATAATTCCTGTATGCTCTAAGTCTACCGTGCTGTCACACGTTATCTTTCTTTTGTTATAGTTACGTTGTGTTTAGGTGCGTTTATTGTCTGTTCTTTAGGACATTACAGTTGCCCCTATACTATTGTGCCTGCTTTTGGTGTGATCATTACACTACCAAGAACGACACACTCCTGCTTCATTCTCTTCAGTCCACCAGACATACGTGACATCTTCTGAACATTCCAATGAGTTGGACAGCCAATGCACATGAATGTGCAAACAATGCAGTAAAATGTGCACAATTGGTCCTTGTGAATATCACATAGAATAATGCTGGCGTGTTTGGTGGACATAGGACGTTACAGTTCCACAAAGTGTATGTATAGTGTTGTGTGTTTCATATCGCGTTGTGTGCATGCTGTGGATGATGATAACCTAAGCAAAAAAACGCTGAAAACTTACTTTGACTACTTCATCTATAAAGAATGTAGACCCTATTACATAAACTGTTGTAAATTAAATGCAGCATTCTCCTTTCATAGGGTTCCCCACAGTGATCGGTGCCATAGATGTGCACCCATACATTCATAATATTTCTCTAAAATTATAATTTGCTACTCTTGAGTGAAATATCCAAATTAGGTCCATGGCTGCGATTGGTTATAACTTATATGGTGCACAGACTGCCCCTTTTCTGTAAACGCACTCATCGCTAGATTGAACCTGGGTTGATTTAATAACTTGACAACCACCGTGACACTGCTAATGCTGGATTGCTGTTGATAGGCTTAGTGAAGCCAGCTAATGAAAAGAAATCCTGGGCATGTTGAATTTGCTTCGTAGTATAGGCCTCTGCTTGAGCAGGACAGGTATGCAGAATAAGTTACCATGGTGATGTCACCCGGTAAAAATGTAACCACCGTTATGACCCTGAAAACCCAGGGTTCAACCTGAAGTTAACAAGCTAACCCCAAATCCTGCTTTGTAGTACAGTCCTCTGGTTGTAGACTGTTCTCTGTTTAAATAAAAATAAAAATAGGGTTAACTGTCTAGCTCAGGAAAAGAAAACAAAGCGGTTGGGGATTAGATCTAGGGACAATCCAAACTCTAGTTAGACCTTTTAACCACTACGCCACCTTGCCGCTCCAATATGAGTAATGAGTCAGCATCAAAGTATTTAAACGTAAACACTTTCAGTGACCGTGTCCAGTTCCGATCAATACAAAGCTGACACAGAAACCAAACAAGGACAAAATGGCTACATACGAAAACAGCTCAGATTTCACTGAAGCCCTTTTAGGGAAATGCCATATCCTGACAGACAAAACTTAACAGCTGGTGTCCACATCGCTGTGGTTGATTCTTCATTGTGATTGTGCAGACGTATGGCCTCAAAACACTGTCGTTTGTAGTGTGGACTCTGACCTTGCCTTTCGTTCGATCTGAAGCTCATAAGTAGCAACACTGTGGCCATTGTGAGGAAGTGAAAACTGAGCACCTCTGCTGAACATACCCTGAATGTTGTCAATAGCACACTCTCATTAAGAGATTTTCATTACTTAAATCACAGTTATTTTGTGGTTGATTTCCAGCTGTTCAGCACACGCAGACAATCATCTTAATTTCACAATGATCCCATCCAAACCTCATAATCAACCCCACCCACCTCCTCCTAAGTTCTCTTATGGAAACCCCACAGTCCTGAGGGTAAATAGATACAAATGCCGCACCCAGTTGACAGTCAGTACATAGTTAATGTACATTTAATGCATGGTAGATTGTTGTATCTATTACAGGGTCATAATAAATGTAATAAAAGAAAGAAAAACAACACAACATTTTCTCTGTATCAAAATGTACTAGAGTGATATACATCAGCAGTTTCTTTCTACTGTGTGTGTGTGTATGTGTGTGTACACTCCCTAGACTCTGTGTTTAGACTTCAACTCTGAAAGAGGTCTTTCTCAATCACCCATGGCTTCAGAGCAGACATAAAGACGCACTGTATTACAGTACTTCACATCCATGCGAGGGAGTGACAGAGAGGTAAAGAGGCACTGTGACAGACAGCGAGGATGAAGTCTGTAACCAACATACTACAATATCATCAGTGTAATTTTCGAGGGAGGACATGTTTAGACAAATAAAACGTTTGAATTCTGCATTTGGTAAAATGTTACGCAGGCCCTTTCTAGTGACATGCTACTCCTCTAACTCAGACTCTAAAGGTGAATGTTGATAGGCTGTAGTTGGGTTTCTCACAACTCAAATCAGAGCCATTCAGTAAGAGTGAAAACGTTTTTCAACCATAAGCCTTGTGAGTCCCATTCATCCCATACATGGTCTCATTGGTGACTCCACAAAGAACAGTGTTCAAGTGTTGGGTCTATTCACTGTAAGAGTATGCTACTTCTAACTGTAGTAGCGTTGCTCATGCAGCCTAGAAAGTTAGTGACAGTCAAGTTTAATTCACAGTGTAAACGATCAGAGTCCTGACTATGCACCACATATACCTCTATTAATTTCAATGTGTTCATACTTTAGTTTTTTAATGACTTTATGTCACCTTTATTTAAAAGATAGGCCAATTAGGAACTGAGAATGCCGATGCATAAATGGCAGAGAGAAAGAGAAATGTAATTGCATTGTATGTCATAGAAAAAAAACAGTCAGTTGTTCCGTCAGCTCTGGGCCAATGGAAATTAAATACTGGTCAAATGTGATTCAGTCCAACATAGTCAATGACTACAAATGAACACAAAAACAGAGATGAAAAAAAGTCTCAAAGCTTTGAGCTAGCTAGCTGCGCAATATTTACACAATGGTCTGATCCATAAATAATTACAATACACTCACATCTTGAGAGTTATTCATTATAAATGTGTGTTTATGGGTTGTCTTGCAAAATTATCATCATACATTTTCTGTTAGATAAGCTTCCCTGACCTATAACTTGTTGTGTGCATGGGATGGACAGATGGTGTCCAAGCAAATTGTCCTCTATCTGGAGAATATTAACAACATTGAGCAATAGAAGAAGTAAAATCTGAAAAACAGTATTAGCCAATCTGTCTGCATATCTGTGTATGTTAATAATACAGAATGTTCTTCCCAAATACAAAAATAAGAACTGAAACAAAATGTGGAACACATTGCTTTTATTACATCATAATTTGGTTTCTGGGTATTTTTTAATTACCATTTTTTTTCTTGGCATATCAGCGCAATATATAGGGAACGAATATGCAACATCTATGCTAAATTGTCATTACCATTGGTGGTCAGCACGATGGGACATGAGTGGTGTGTCATACCCAACAATTTAGAGAGAATTCCAGTACCAATTATGCATCTAATCTGTATCAGTGGTTCTCAAACCTCTTCTCAGGGACCCCTAGCCATGTCACAGTTTTGTTGTAGCCCTGAACTAGCTCACCTGATTCAAGCTTGATGATTAGTAGAAAAGTTCAATCAGGTGTGCCAGCTCTGGGATACATCTACTACATAGGATACATGTACTTCCTGGGGGTCCCAGAAGTTTGAGAATCACTGATCTAGATGCAGGGCGATGAGCACAGCTTTGTGTGCAGTAACAATGAACAGTTTGGAGGTGATTTGATGTGGTGAGCATGGAGCTGCTTGTCTGTTTATACCCAACTCGGCTGCTTGCGGATGTGCATTGTGTGTGTGACATAAGTAACATCCTGTCCCACATGAATAGCCTAATTGCACTATTCATAACCTCAAACCATTCCTTTTCCCAGATTGTGACATTACAATGACTTCTTCTCTCTTCCTTCTTATTTGTTTGACCTCCTTCCCACTTTTTCTCCTTCTTCCTGTTACATGACATCATCCCCTATTCATTGACAGTTCTTTTAGACTGGTTTCCTCCTTGTGAGGGCGTTGCTAAACTGATCAGTGGAGAAAGGACACCAAATGAGAATGTATAATTTAACTTTTTTACAAAAACTGATGGATTTTTTTTGGAGAGTGATGCGTAATGCAACATTCGACCCCCAATGAGAAAGCACTGGAAATCATGGATAGAAAAACAATCCACACGCCAGTACAGAAGCACCCTAACTTCCTCGTCGTCAATGACAGAGTGTGTTCATGGATGCAGGTCTTGGTAAGGCCAAGTCAAGATGTGATGTTCAAACAACTGCTTTACCCATAGGAAGGCAAAATCCAAAAAAAGATCTCATCATATTCTCTTTTGTTGCTCCTAGACAACAATGAGCTCTGTTTAACACCAACATGAGATTACGAGCACCGTCTCGTAATTCTCACATTTTGCTCAGGAGAATGAACCACACATAACCTCATCTTTGTCTTTCTTGGATCCAAATCAGAGATCTCAAATGGAT
>JACXGM010002191.1:0-48526 GCA_016801145.1 Umbra pygmaea
GCTTGGTTACGGGAATAAAAACGGTTTAAGATCTACAAATGACAGAAGTGTCTTGAGTAAAGTTGACCAGTGTGTTGTGTATGTTTGACTGTTTGTTGTTCATGTGCATGTGTGTTAACTATTGATCTGAAGAGGGCCTTTTGAAGTCAGAGTGTTAAGTTTTGATTGCAGAATGGCAGTTTTGACATGGCAGTTCAATCATAATCTTCAAGTGTTATTTAAAGCATTCTTGTGTGTTGAGTTTTGACTCAATGAGCCAAATTATGCATTTTGTGTGTTATCAATTGGAAAAAACTGTAAGCACATTTACTATATCTTGTGAATTCAAATAATTTTATATATATATATTCTGGTGAAACAGGTAGAACGTTACATGTATGATATAACAGCATGGTGTTTTGGAGTCTCTGTTGCCCACATACACACACATTTGTTTTTCCAATGTTGTGGGGCCCTGAAGGGACCTAAAATCCATGTTTCCTATTTCCTAGCCCTAAACCTAACCCTAACCTTTACCCTAACATTAACCATACCCTTACCCTAACCTTAACCTCAGTAACCAAAATTTAGTGTCTAAATTTCAACTTGGAATAATGCCTTACCTTAAACATAATTGATAATGCCTAAACCTAATATTAACCCCAATTCCAACCCTATGCACAATAGTTTTCCCTAAACCTAACCCCCTGACACATAAATCGCAATTCCCCTCTTGGGGCCATCCTCACAAGGTACAATTTATCCCCACAAGGTCTAATGTTACATCTTTTTGTCAGGTTTATGTATGGTTGTGGGGCCATCGCCAAATTCTCAGGGCCCCACAACTATACAAAAACAAGGCCACACACACACATGCACACACACACACGAAGTTTGAATGGCTCAGCGTTTGACTTACTATTACAGATTGCACCACTATGAAGAGCTTGCAGCTAAGCATTTCACTAAAAAAGACACCCGATGTAGGAAAGACAAAAATGGTCCACGGTGCTCAGGGAGTTCAGTCAGAAGTTTGAAGGGCCTCTTTGGGGTTGGGACTTCAATTATGTGTGGAAAAAAGGAAAACTAAGGCACTCTTCTTCAAAATGATAAAATGCCTTTATTATTACTGGCTATTTCATGGAAGAAAATTAATAGACATTGGAAGAAGCAACCCACGCGTAGTGGCACAAACAGCCTTCTTTAGAGTAGCCAGTAATAATAAAGGCATTTTATAATTTTGAAGAAGAGTGCCTTGGTTTTCCTTTTTCTGACACCTGATGTAGCTTGCATGTGAGAAATTAAAGTAGATTTTTGGCTCTTGATACTGGATTACTAAATATGCCATTGATGCTGTTGGTATTCTTTTCTGGTGTGTTATGGTTGGTTTGGCAACTGATCACATCATATCACCTACAAAATAGTTAAACACTCATATCAGCCCAATTTGGTTTCTATACAATGCATAGGATGTATTGGCTCACATTATGTCTTCCATACATACACAAGCACAGTTTGTCTTTCTCTCTTTCACACACGTGTGCAAAATGCATGCACATTGTAGCACAGGGCAAAAGCGAGGACAAAGATACCACCGGTAGATGCAACACACATAGGCTTCATAACGGAAATGAACAGAAACGATCCCAGAGTAACGAAGAACAGAAGACCAAATAGGACTGGCTGTCAAATGGTTGGGGCTATTACTTCAGGCAGGTTCTCAGCACTTTCTCCTCCTTAGTATCACAATCTGTACAAAGACAAACACACAGGACATTAGTGAAACTCAGGAGAACCTCCCTGGGCAGATTTCACTTTTTATAGTGTGACAAACCAGCCCCCATCTGAAGCAGGGGTGGAGCCGGCCCTCCCTGCTGCCTCCAGAATGTTCCAGGCTCCCCTTTCTCAAGCTGGAACATTGCTTTGCCACATGCCCTCTCCATGGTCCTGATCCTCTGTTAGCAGCGTATCTGGCTGGAATGAGACTCAGATGGAGCTGGGTGTTCTTCCACATCCCACTCCAGACACAGCACTGTGCTAGCTCCCATCTTGGACACCATTCAGTACATTGAATGACCGGCTGAAGTCTGAGGTGCTCAGAAGTGTGATGATTGCTTTCTTTTGTTATTGGAATGCGCTTTCCATTTCAGTGGTCCATACGACTCTCTCTGATCTCATTAATGGGCCGGGGCAGATTACACATTACTTCTACTTTCTTTTCCTGGAGTCTGACCAGACCTCTGCTAATGATTTGACCAAGATAGCATACGTCGGATCATCCCGGGAATGATTTCTTGGGGTTGGTGGTGAGGCCAGCTTGTCATAGCTCCTGTAAGGGTTTCCAGAGGTGCATTATATGTTCTGCCCAGCTCACTGAGAGGACAAAAGCATCATCAAGTTAGGTGCTTGTGTACTGTTTGTTGATGGGGTCAAAGCAGGATGTCCATTAGCCTCTGAAATGTGTCATGAGCCAAATGGAGGCCAAAGGGCAGGACCTGATGCTACCAGTGGCTGCCTGGTATACAAAACAGCGTCTTCTCTCTAGCAGCCGGGGCGAAGGACTTCTGCCAGTATTTGTGCAGTGCTGGGTGGAAATGAATTAGGCCTAGCAGAGTGCCTCCGCCGGGTCATCCACCCCGGGAATTGGATAAATGTCACGTTGTTAAACCTCCAGAAGTTACAGAATCAGAGAGAGCCATCAGGCTTTGTCTCCACCATCACAGAGTTGGGTTGCGGGATTCTGCTAATGTCCATCTTGTTCCACAGGTTTACAGTGAGCTTTGGGGTGTTGGAATTGGCCTTGACCTACCCTGTGAAAGTGATGTTGAATGAGATTAATCCAGCTGGGGTCGAGGAAAACTGGTCCTACAACTCCTTCAGTTCCTGTCGCTGATGAGAGGTCATCTCCATGGCAACTTGTGTAGTGGTGATGTAGACACTGACAATGGCAGGAGGTTCCTCAAAACATTTGATCAGGTTCACATGATAAACCTGCTCCTCCTGGTGTCACCCTGGCTTTCCGGCCTGGTAATTCACTGACCCGAACCCTACATGTAGGAGCCAGCAGAGGTGCTTCATAAGCGTGGAAGGTAGAGGATTCCCTGTTCCATGATCATAACTTTGGGAATTTCCATCTTTAGTAAGGTTTTGGAGGTAGGCTTCGAAAAGGGAGACTGCTTCTGGGTACCTGGTGAAATCATGCACCTCTACCAGGATTCCAGGTTAATGGGCCTCCACATCCACTCCCTGCTTCTTCTTTCAGTAAAAAATTAGGATGTTGCGCACCACAAAGCAACCACTAGGGCCTGGGAGTGTTTGAGCGGGTTGCCCTCCAGTTGCTCTCTTCCTGAACAACCTGATCTCACAGAATTCCGTGAAATTAACACAGCCCCAAAATCTGTGTCAGTTTCACAGAATTGCTGAAAATTCTGTTATGGGCTCACGGATGTGAGGCTGTAGCGGGGTGTGCCTCAATGTGGGTGGAGTCAAACATTTATGCAGTTTGCCCTTACCATCTCCTAATCCTAACCTCAACCATCACAACACATGTGCTGGTACCACTTAATATAATGCATCACTTCCGAATTTTCGGCAATTCCATGAAACTGCCACAGATTTTGAGTTAAGGGGCCGTGTTCATTTTACGGAATTCTGTGAGATCATGATGTCCTGAAAGAACCTCCAAAGAGATGGAAGACAGGGTTAGCTGCTACCATCCATTCACCCTCCAAGTCCACTTCCTCTTCTCCTGCACCAATCACAGGGCTGGGACAAGCTGTCCTATCCTTTTTCTTCATCCCGGGGACGGTGAGCACCCCACTCCCCCGATGCAACAGGAACCATTGCAGGTTCTGGTCCCAGCCCAGAAACAGTATTACGTGAAATCCTTCCAATACTCTGGTGGTGTTTCATTAGAACTAGAGAGGCAGTCTGCCAGAGATCACCCGACATGGCCTGATGAGAAGAAGACAATGAGACGGCCATCCGTTCACTCTCCAGGCATGCAGCCAACCGTTGGTTAGTCTGCTCCAGGGTGGCTGCTAATTGGCTTGTTAGCTGCTGCTGTTTGACTGCCACCTGGATGCAGACAGAGGGCTTCTTCCGTGAGGTAAAATCCAATGTAGCATCATCTTACATAGAGTAAATGGAACTACAATTGTCACTGCTATATCGAAGCTCATACCATGGATCGGCCTGCAGCCTAGAGTGCAGATAGAAGGACATGGAGATATCCAGGAGTTGCAATGCACATGGGCATTAATAACAGAAATTAACGAATTAACAACAGAAAGGTGAACAGAACTGGCTGTCATGCAGCGTAGATGATTCGGTTGGCCTGTCAGCGCTTCTCCTGCTCAGTATAAGTGGCTTCGAACACAAACAAACCGGACGTTTGTGAATCGGGGTTCTCCCTGGGCAGTCTTGTCTTCCCTTTTTGTGGTGGGGCAAATCAGCTTGTATCCAAGGCAGGTGTGCAGGGGTGAAACAGTCCCTCCCAGCTGCCTCTGGAATGTTCCAGAATATCACGTTTCTCTCCCTGCATGCTCCTATTTTGAATTGGAACATTCTCTCTCTCTCTGCTCTCTTCTGAACCTATGTAAACAGCATGTCTGGCAGTGGGGAGGGCCAGTTCCAAGCACATACATGCACTTCCATGCACACATGTACACACGCACCCTGTATAATAACACACATACACATGCACACACTGTATACTAGCGCACATACTCATGCACACATAATTGTGTACAGATTTAAATGCCCATGGGCAGAAAATGTGTAAGATATATTTTCTCTTACTCACACACACATATTTCAAAACCTGTCTGTTATTTTCAAACAGTAAATGTGCATATGTCTGTGCATGTCCATTAACATATCTGACAGCAAAATAATATATAGTGTGTGTGTTTGTGTGAGATAGATTAAGCCTACACACATTTTTCATTAGGTGCAGTGTACATATTCTCTCTCTCACACACGCCAAACTACTTTTGAACAGATACAGTGCAATAAGCTTGTGTGTCTTATAATACAAATTTGATTCATGACAATATCCATCACAAGCAGTGAGTTAGAGAAATAAAACAGTAACCCCTACATAACTTCAACATTTATTTGTGCCCTTCAACAGGAGACACACATATGTGTGTGTACACACACAGCATAGCTTAACACAACACACACTGTGCCATATCTAATGAATCAGACAAGTTGTACATTGCTGTGAGGAAAAAGAAAAGAGAATGCTATGTGCCAGAGTGCTCATAGGGGCAGGGGGCTGGGAGTGTATGATGTCCTTGCTGTCGGTCCTCTCTGCAGAATTTCATGATCTTCTCAACGAGGTACTGGTTGTTGACTGTGCTTGCTTACAGTTTTATTGCTTTGCTGACAGTGATCATGCTGTCCAGAAGTGTCTCTCAGCTAAAACAACACAGAAAGACAATCTTATTATATTTTTTATATTATATCTTTACATTAGGTCTTTGTTAATATAATTTTTTCCAAGTTAATAAATACGAATTTATATATATATATATATATATATATATATATATATATATATATATATATATATATATATATAAATGTGCATCTTATAATGCCTTTAAGGTAGTACTGACCTCATTGTATATTATGGTCTTCTTAATTAATATCTTTAATGGGTGCTGTTAGCTCATTGGCCCCATTTTACCTATTTATGTCCTCCCCGTTGGTCATGTCAAATTCTCCCTGTGCTTTTTTCCCACTCGGCACCTTTGAGACCCTACAGAGGGGTGTGATAGCCTCTGGCCATGTAGAAGAAGGCAACAGAGGGGGTAGGAAAGCTGGAGGAACTGGAACGATCAGACGGGGCCTCTGGCATGGAAGGTGGAGCCTGTGGCTTTGGCATTAGAGGCAGCGCCTTAGGCAATGATGGTGATGGAGGCAGTACTCCTGGCAGTGCTGGTGTTGGAGACCGCACCTCTGGTGGAGCTGGCAATGGGGGCAGTGCCTCTGGCTGAGCTGGCATTGGAGGAAGCACCTCTGGTGTTGGAGGTGGAGCCCCAGGCTCAGGCTTGGGAGGCAGTGCTTCTGGCTCAGGCATGGGAGGCAGCAACTTTGGTGGCCCTGGCGTTGGAGGCAGTGCCTCTGGTGTGGGAAGCGGAGACCAAAGTTCAGGCGTAGTAGGCGGCACCTCTGGCTCAGGTCTGGGAGGCCGTGCCTCTGGCTCGGGCATTGGATGTGGAGCCCCAGACTCTGACATGAACAGAGGCAGAATATCCAGGGCTGTAGAGGCTGTGGCATGGATGGACCAGACTGTAGAGGCAGGTCCACAAGACCTGCTAGCTGGGTAGGCTGCCTGGTCATCGAGGAACTGCCTAGACACTCCGACCACATGAGTCCTGCACAAGAAGGAACCCAGTGCCCACAGCACCAGCGTAGGTTTTAATGATCGGTCTGAGGACTTCACCCCAGTACTTAAGAGTAGTCAGGGTACAGTTGGCTAGCACATGGTGGTCTGAACGACCCACCAATATGCCTCCCCAGACCATCACTGGCCCACCACCAAACCAGTCAAGCTGGCTTATGTTGCAAGCAGCATTACGTTCTCTACAGCGTCTTCAGAATGTTTCACACCTGTCACATGTGCTCAGTGTGAACCTGCTCTCATCTGTAAAGAGAACTGGTGAATGCCTCTCTTGTGAAAGCCAATCGAGCTGCATGGTTCCGTGCTGTGAGCACGCCCTCATGCCACCCTCATGGAGTCTGTTTCTGACAGTTTGGTTAGTGTCACACCCTGCCCAGCAGATGGCAGGGGTGGACATGGACAGAGCTATGGACTCGTTTTTATGTGTTATTTCAATTGAATTTTTAGTTTAATCATTCGAAGCTCTGCATAGTGTTTTGTGTTCATCATTTAAAAATGTGTAACTGTCCCCTTATTGGGCTTTTGACAGCTCCTCCAGTTGAGCAGTTCCTAGATAGGTTTAGAGTAGGGTAACCAGTTGATTAGATCTGTTTAATTTATGATTGATTTCAGCTGTGTTCATTTAGGTAGGTCAGCTATACTATAAGAGGGCTGCTTAACTGGAGCGAACTGTCTGGTATTGTTATATTGTCGCTTGTGTCCTGTTCATCTGTTCGTTTTGAAGACTATCCGGGAGCTACACGTTTGTGTTTAAGGTTGTGACAAGTGAGTCCCTAAAGTTTGTAGTTAAAAGGTATGTGTTATATGATTATCTGTGTAGCCATCAGTGTTTCGTACCACTGTGAGTGTACGTAGGCTATATAGGCGTATTTCATGTGCCCTCGCTTTATGATGTACCCTGCAACCGACATAACGTGTATGTCTATCCGGATTGTGTCTGAATAAAAATTAGCATGGATTATCTTCAACCATCTATCTTTGGGTCTCCCTTTCTCCACAACACACAAGAGCATGATAGTTAGGAACATACACACCAGTACCATCTTTTACGGCTCCTCCTCTTCCTCCTCACCCGAAAGAGCAGATACCGATCCTGCTGCTGGGTTGATGCCCTTCTACGGCCCTGTCCAGCTCTCCTCATGTTCTGTTTTGGTATCTCCTTTATGCTCTTGAGACTACTGGGAGACACAACAAACCTTCTTGCGAAGGCAGGTATGGATGTGCCATCCAGGAGGAGCTAGACTACTTGTGTAACCTGAATAGGCTACAGATACCGCCTCATGCTACCAGTAATGACAAGGAACTAGCCAAAGGCAAAACTCAAGAATAATCAGTCAGGACTCTACCCTTTTTGGGGGTTGTCTTGCTGTTGCCTCTCCAGTTCACCTGTTGTCACTTTCATTTGCACCAAACAGGTGACATTGATTCGCAATCACTTATGCTTCCCACACAGCAAAAATGTCAGTATTAAACTAACACTTGCAGTGTTTAAATAGGTTAATTGGACCTATATACATACTGAAGAGTGTTAATTTAACATTTAGGGTGTTGATTTAACACCAACGTTTTTATTTTGTACCTGGACAGATTGATATCCCTGAAGTTTTAATTTACTTGTTGTTATGGTAGGATGATTGCGTGTTCCCTTAATTTTTTTGTATATGGTACAGTTTGATGTCTTTGGGATAGATATATGGAAAACCTAATCATGCCATAATATACACATGTTGGATAGCTAGGAAACACATTGGATTAGAAATGTCTGGGCAGTTTAGGGTAAAGTTACAGGGCTAGTTTTTTGGGGGAAATGTGTTGGAAACAATCATTTTAATTGTCGTAATCGTTAGGGTCCCCATTAGGATAATAAAAAATAACATGTGCGTGGGTGAACTGCATTCAGCTGAGTTTGAGAGCTGCTACATCAACACCTTCTGCCTCAGCTTCTATAGATAACTATAGTTGTATGAATCAAAATTTGTTTGTACAGCTGTGCAGACATCAATGGCCAAATGCAAAACTCCTGAGACATGGTGTCACTTCTTTTTTAGTACGTGACACTATAGGGATCTACTCTGCAGCAATGTGTTAGCTTGTATAAGCCACAAATTGATTTGCTGTCACTCTTATCCATGTCAATGAAACCATGTGTCATGCTTTTAAATTCAAATGTCATTTAAAAACATGCTTCAGGTTGCTTAAACAGAGGGATTTAAACTAATTTTGTCAACAACGTTAGAAGAGAACAATTGAATGCGATATGAATCTATTAACTAGAATGATGTCATTAAATAGGTAAAGGTGGATATACATTAAATTGTAAAAATAAGTGATTGAGTCTAGGTTAATATACTGTAGGTTGATATACTAAATGCTGATTGGCTGACTGTTTCCATTAAATACTTAACAGCCAGGTCCAGGTGTAGAGAAGAAAGTGCTGTGAAACGACTACTGTACATTTAATACTCGTGATTAATTGGATGATTCATTGTCATTTTAGAATGTATTACAATGTCACCTAAATAAATATATTTTCTGTTTAAAAAGCAGTGGTTTATGTTACTAACTTACTGAGTTTCATTCTAACTAGAGATAATCCTTGACTGAAATTAAATAAGTAGGAGCTGTCTTTCTTTAATTTGGTACACTAGACCAGGGTGTCACAGCTGTTGAGAAGATCACAAGTGATCACATTTGCAGGCAGTGTTTATCTTTAGCTCAAGTAAATCTAAATACAAATGTGTTACTCTCTGATCCCATAGTTCTACCACCTTTTGCAGTATATATTCTATGAAAGAAATTTACAACATAACATATCACCCTTCAATTTGTTTAGCAGTGTCTATGGGAACATGAACATCCTGGAATTTTGGAAATATTTGAGTGTAAAATACACAGGGTGCACAGGGTGCACCTAATGTCCTTATATTTGATGACCAAGTGGAGTGGGGCTGCCCTGCCCCGTTCCTGGGGATCTACTGTCTACATCCCTTCAACATTAATTTAGCACACAAGAAAAACTCAGGTAAATTAAAGCTAAATGAGGTTACTCATAACTGACGTTGGAGAGAACCTACAGGCAGGTGGACCTCGAGGAACGTGGTTAGGTACAGTAGCCCTGATGTAAAGCAATCATTGGACCTATGCCTCCCACAAGATGGCTGCCCATGCCAGTATGGTTGCTCACCATGTTTACCGGTTGGCAGCAGAAAAAGGTATCATTTGCCTTTATCGTAATGTTAACCAGTCTGGATGTAGGAAATATGTTGAAAGATGACTCATCGGAATGTACAGTATCTCACAAAATTGCGTACACCCCTCATATTTTTGTAAATGTATATAACTTTTCATGTGACAACACTGAAGAAATGACATGTTGTTGAAATGTGAGTGTAAAGTAGTGAGTTTACAGCTTGTATAACAGTGTAAATTTGCTGTCCCCTCAAAATAACTTAACACACAGCCATTAAAGTCTAAACCGCTAGACAGGTGCCTAAATTTGGGCACCCCAACAGAAATATCACATTAATATTTAGTTGAGCCTCCTTTAGCAGAAATAACAGCCTCTCTATGCTTTCTATAGCCTGTAATAAGTGTCTGGATTCTGGATGAAGGTATTTTGGACCATTCCTCCTTGCAAAATATCTCCAGTTCAGTTAGGTTTGATGGTTGCCACGCATGGACAGCCCGCTTCAAATCACCCCACAGATTTTCAATGATATTCAGGTCTGGGGCCTGGGATGGCCATTCCAGAACATTGTATTTCTTCCTCTGCATAAATGCCAGAGTAGATTTTGAGCAGTATTTTGGTGTATGTCTTGTTGAAATATCCAGCCCCGGCATAACTTCAACTTTGTGACTGATTCCTCTACATTATTCTCAAATATCTGCTGACATTCAGTGGAATCCATGCGACCCTCAACGTTAACAAGATTCCTAGTACCGGCACTGGCCACAAAGCCCCACAGCATGATGGAACCTCTACCAAATTTTACTGTGGGTAGCAAGTGTTTGTCTTGGAATGCTGTTTTCTTTTGCCACTATGCTGTTTTTGACTGTTCTCACCATCGTTTGCCTCCAATATTTTACTTGGCCTGCCACTTCTGGCCTTAACAAGAACTGTGCCTGGGGTCTTCCATTTCCTCACTATGTTCCTCAAAGTGGACACTGACAGCTTAAATCTCTGTGATAGCTTTTTGAAGTCTTCCCCTAACCTAGTGTTTCTCAAACTTCTTTCAATATTGTACCTGCTTTGAATTGCCTTTTTAAGCCAAGTACCCCCTGACCAGCGCCAATTACCCCCTGACCAGCACAAAACAAGTACCCTGCAGTACTCCAAGGTACCCTTAGGGGTACACATGACCCCATTTGAGAAAAACTGCTCTAAACCATCATGTTAAACAATCTTTGTTTTCAGGTCATTTGAGAGTTGTTTTGAGGCCCCCGTTTGCCACTCTTCAGAGGAGAGTCAAAGAGAACAACAACTTGCAATTGGCCACCTTAAATACCTTTTCTCATGATTGGATGCACCTGTCGATGAAGTTCAAGACTTAATGAGCTCACCAAACCAATTGTGTGTTTCAATTAATCAGTGCTACTGTAGGTAGTTACAGGTTTTCAAATCAACAAATTGACAAGGATGCATAAATGTATGTACCCATCTAATTTCGATTTGATGCATTTTTATGCACATTTTCTGTTAATCCAATGAACCTCATTTCACTACTGAAATATTACTGTGTCCATTAGTTATTTGATAGATCAAAATGAAATTTCTGAGCCAAACACCAAATTTTTTATAAATACAAATATTGGAAAATTACTTTTAATAAACTTTTGCATAGGACTGTATGTGGACAAGGATTAGCACTACAGTAATTAAGACAGTGCATCACCTAAAAGCAATCTCCTTTGGTTTAAATGTTACTTGGCCATTAAAAAATAGTATCTTCACTCACCCTGCTTACCTCTGACTTTTTCTGTGAATACATTATATTAGGTTTAACGGCTGTTTACAATACAGAAACCATGGAGACATATTATTTCTAAACTCTTTGTTTATTTGACAAAAAATGTTGTATTCTGGTAAATCGAATATCCTTAGCTTTAACTAAAATGCTGTACTTGTATTATTTGTCAGGACAATAAGTTTACACCTTTTCTGGGGAACGTTAATGTTCAAATAATGCCCTGTTGAGTGCTATTTAGTGTGGAAGGCAGCAGCTAGTGCCAGCATTTGCAGCAAATCTGAAATTAAATTATATACCTAAATATGGTGAACTACTCTGGGTTTAGGTTGTAGAATATCATGTATATTTGATTTATGAACCGTTCAGCAGAACTTTTCAAACACGGGACTAAATAGGGCTGTCTATAATAAGCATTTAGTAAATCCACATGTTGGTTGGCTCTGTTAATAGCTGTAAAGACTGTCGGATGAGCCAAAACGCATTGGCTATTTTAAAAATCGCTGGGAATCCGAGGCTACTATTCAATGGTTTAGAGTAAGTATTACTCTGCCATTAATTCAGATAGAAATATGTCGACCTGAAGACATAAAAAAGTTGACATATTTTATTCGTTTTTAATGTAATTTCTGTCTCGGACTCTCCTCCACCCTGCCACAATCACTTTCTGTTGGGCGCTTTTGTGTGCTGCGTAGCGCCACCCCAACTGGTTGTTGTTCACTTTGACACATTCCTGGACGTGAGCAGATCAGCTGAAATCAACTCATGATTGTAACGTTACTCAATTCATATTTCACAAGTTGAACTACCGCTTTTGAATTGTATAGTGCGATTAATCTTTTTTGGCAACCATGATCGTCTCGGGTTCTGGTGTGTGTTTGGCTATTTTGCCATGCATTCTAAGCTATTTTCAAAATATGATGACAGCATACGCTGAAATAAGTTGGACAGCGAGTTCCAAAACGACAAATATTTGGCTTCACCGTATGGATAATTTGCCTTCGGAGCTCAGCTCAAATCTAAAATCCACATTGGTCAAAGTCCCAAAGTATATGCAAAAGGAATTCGGAATTTCAAGAGCTCTTAAAATGGAACAAATTCATGGAAAGGAGGAGGTTTCGAAGAGTGAGGGGAGATTGCCAAAAGAAACGGCCGGAGTTATAAGGAAAGTGCCACCAGACGCTGGATCTCATAAGGCGCCAAAACTGTCCAAACATTTTACCAGTCAGAGTAAAATGTATGACAGTTCTTTTGAATTTGTGCACCACGCAAATTCGCCAAACAATCGTTCGAGGATAAAGAGAAGTAAAGCATTTGGCGAATATTCCCAGAGTCCATTTAGAGGTCCTAGCGCATTTTCAGATGATACGCTTGTGAAACCTTTACAAGGTGTTTATAGACCGAGGACTGAATACCGACGAACTGGGGAGGAAACAAGAACTGTCCCGAGGCAAAGTGATTCGCTTCTGGTCACCTCCACTTTCGCTCTCTCCGGAGACTATACGCACAACGTGGCCATGGTGCACTGGATTGGAGACAACAGCAGCGTGAGTTCAAAAAGTCGTTTCTTATACATAATCATCGTTGTACTATTTCAAATGGTGTTCATTTCCATGGCAGTTTAACCAAAAAAATAGATTGTAAACAGTAGCATAGTAGCATTACGTTTCCAATTTTTTAAATTCAATTTCGCATCATTACGCACAGCTTATCACCCTCCGCGATATAATGAAATGGTTTCATGTCACCTCATAATAGCAAGAGATATTTTTTTACAAAATGTACACACACGACAATGCAAAGATAACGTGAATTCCACAGTATTTTTGTTTGGCTTAGCTTTTTTGCATATATGTGTACTTTATCTTTGGAACGGGAGTAGAATCACCAAAATCTGAGCTTGCAGTCTATACGAACACCAATTGGGTGGACGGCATGAATAGCCTATTTGTTAGCATTGTCTCGGAAGTGTTATTATTTCTATGGATACGGATTTTACGAAATATTTTGCATGCACCAGCGTTTTACTAACACAACTGTGTGGCACAAATGTGCACACTGCACAGTCTCTCTCTATAATCAGGGTGGTCGGTTGGAGTCTGTTTTGGGCACTGATATTAGTAATTGCATTTCCACTTGTAATAGTATTGGCTATGAGCAAATCATAGTAGATAGTAATCAAACATTTTTATTAAATATATTTTTAATTAAGAAATTATAACCAATCCACATTCATATGTCTAGGTAAATACAAATTGGAGTGTAATCTTTAGTGTGTGTTATATAAGCTTCCGGAGTTAAAATGTAGAGAAGAAGAAACTCACAATAGGAAAATACCTTTTTTTAGCAAAATATGATTGTCACAAATACTACATTTGCTCCTTCTGGATCAAGAATGGCCTGCTTCATATTTATAATGTAGAGATGTGATCGTTTCAGTCTACAAGTCCAATACTGTTAGTATGGTAATGTGTTTTTGCCTGAATCTCAGAATCTCTTTACAACTACAGAATAGATACTGTATACTGTAAATTCCACTTTCAGAGAGGTGAATTTGTACAATCAGTAGAAATGTCACAATTCCTCACTGTGAACCAATCACATTTTTACAAAATTGTATTTAAATGCTTTTGGTATTGGTCCTTCTCCCAGATTATTTTAAAAGGAGTAAAGCAGGACATGCAGTCTCTGAGAGTCCATAGATATGGGGATGTTACCTTTGATAGTGCTGTAATAAGAAGAATAGTGAATGATTCAACTTCATTCAGCTGGGCCCTAAACCTCCCTTTAGTAGTTAATGACATTTAATTCATTGCAGAGCTCTTGGAAGGATTCCAGCATGGAGGTTTCCTTATGAAATAATTTTCCAAAGGTCCTGATTCCCAGGTTATGCCACAGACAGATTTAAGAAAGTCTTGTTTGTCTGGGTTGCAAAGTTTTGACAAGCGAGAGCATATGTGGCAGGAAAAGGGAATTTATTTTATAAATACAGTACATTTAGTACATTTCAAGTAGGATGTTTTAAATTACAACTTTTTTTGTATATTTTTACTAATGTCATTAAAAAAAAGAAACAGATTCAGGGTTAAAGGATCACAGGAAAGGGTTTATATCTGGAAATGATATTGAGACAACACTATCTACAGAATATGGCTAAAAATAGATTGACAGTGCTACTAATGGTGGAGGAGAGATGATGGTCTGGGGCCGTTTGGCTGCGTTTACATTCCGATGGATCTCAGCAACATTTTCACGTCTTCCAGATGAGACAAAATAATTTCCATACTGTTTGTATTTAATTAGTCATGTCCCTAGACGGCAATTGTGCGTTTGTGGGAGTGTCATTCAAGACATTTTGAGCTGGGTCCCTGAGCACTTTGCTCAGAAACCAGCCCAGCCCATTTGACCTACACATGAAGAATTACCCTGCAATACACATTTCTCCTGGGCCCAGGTGGGATCTTTTGAATTACTCTTCTGCCGCTACCTCCAAATGTTGCATGAAATTCGAGAGAGACCCGCAAGTTTACACAATACAATTGTGTCTCGTCCCGAGCTTGGTTTGAGCAGATGCAAAAATGTTGCTGAAATGGTGGGGAGGAACTTATTTGGCCTTCACAGAGCCCTGACCCCAACACCACTGAACACCTTTGGCATGTGTGGACATAGAGATGCTGCTTCTGTGCAAGGTTGGATATGCCGCTTTAAGAGATTCTTTCCTCACTGTTTAGCAAGAGAGAATATTGTGTGTGATGTAGACTAAGTGTTGTGTCCAGACCCAGCCCAGAGGAGGGATGCACCTTAGCCACCAAAACACTACACACAATTTCTTCCCTATACAACTTCTACTTCTGTTTTTTATATGTTTATGGATTATGTACAAATTCGCAAATGGCATATGGTTTTGTCTTTCTATTCTGTACTATGGTATTTAAAGTACGGTTTTGGAAAAAAAATATTCTGTTTCAGCATCTCATTAATGTTTACTGTGTTTCAAACCCTCAACAGATTTACTTTCACTAGAACATTGTATGGAACTTTGCATTTAGGATAATGAATGTCAGAAGAGCTTTATATTTAGAACAAAAGTGTTTACATGGTATATCTGAATATTTACTATTGTGAAAGAAGTGTTTGCCATTTGATGCAAATGCTTCATTCTGACATGTGTTTATGTTGTGCAACCGGTAGCAACACTGCGCGTTCTTAAGCACAAGCTTAGTTCGTTCTCTTAATACATCCAATGGTATACTTGGCGAAGTCATGAACTCGCCATTTCAATGTCTAAAAATATTCACTAACGTTAAACATTGTGTTTTCGTTGTTCCTTATCGTTTACATGCTTATCTTCTAAAATATACGATGGTTGTAGATGGACATGCGCACTAGCAACAGTTTGTTTGTGTTGTCGTAGCAACCGGTAACAACACTGCGCATTCATGAGCGTCGTTCGATGAATTAGAATGGTGATTCTTATCTAACATTAGTGCCTGACCTTACAAATGCTCTTTTGGCTGAATGGGCACAAATTCCCACAGACACAATCCAAGATTCTCTGGAAAGCCTTCCCAGAAGAGTGGCAGCTGTTATAGACACAAAAAGGGGTGGGGGGCACATCCATATTAATGCCCATGATTTTGGAATGGGAATTTCAACAAGTTCATATGGGTGTGATGGTCAGGTGTCCACATACATTTGACTATATACTGCAGTGTATCTGTTATACGTAATCAGGTAATGGTCTTTGGCAGACTAATAATACAGTTGAAGGAAAGAAGTGCAAAACCAACCCAGATTCAGGTTTTAAAATAGCTGGGAGTAAACGTTGGAGTATCTGACCTAGTGGAGATATTCATTTGACAGGTATATCCTGGTTCAGAGGTCATTCTTTAGTAAGTTCGGCAGAGGTTTCCGATCGGATGTTCAAAACATTCCAACATATTAAACCCATGTGTCTTTTTTTGTAAATGGCAATGTCTTCAAAGAGCTGGTGAAATTGTCTCAGAAATATTTTCAATAAAGTGTTTCTTCACTTTGTCCAACTCTCTGTACTTCCAGTGTATTAATGCTGAAAGATCCTGGTGCAAACTGAGTTTAGCATTTCCCACTGTGATTTGAAATGACGGTATAAGAAAATTGCAAGCACTGTAATGGCTTGCAATTTTAATTTGGTTTTTCTCTTCCTTCTAGCACTGACTTTGCTACTTCACTAAGGTACTGCTAAATGACTAAAATGTAAATGTAAACAATTATTCATATGCCGCATATTTTCTAGGTACTCTGTTTTCTCTTCCAGTTGTTAAATTGCCTTTTTAGTAGATGGTATTGTTTTTAAGATGTCTGCCAATTACATTTCTCCTGATAGCATTCTCCCCTGAGTTTCATCCAGGTGCACTCTGTTCAGAGCTATCTTGTTGATGAGGACAGGCAAAGCATTTTCCAGAACTGTCACTATCCTTCCTATTGTGCTTAGCTGAGAGTTAATACTTTTGTTGTTTTATATTTTTTAACACATTTGAAACTCAGCTCAGAAAGAATATATGTGATAAAGGACCTGCATGGACTTTCTTAGGCCTGGTGTTGCAGCAAGACAGTTGGCTCCTGTCCAACGGTGTACATCTTTTTTAAGTAGATGATTCATGTGAGCTTTTTCCTTAGCTATGTCGTCTAGATATAAATATTGCAATTTTCACAGCTCTACTGTGTTGCCAAAAAGCTCTGTTTTTAATAGAGCACAGTTTCAAAGTTCCAATATTTTGGTAAAGTCCAGGAGCTTTATGTCTTGATGAGAGTAGAGGATTTCTTTCAGGAAGATGTCCACAGGTTCTTGCCAAAGAAGTGACACGTCATTGTAATTTAGTAGATTTAATGACCCAAATTCAACTGATACAATTCCTCAAATCTGATCTTCACATTCAGCCATCCACATTCAATCACATTCAGTCACTCATTCATCCAGTTTAAATGGAAAACAGTACTCACTCGTCTCTTTTGTGTCACTGTGTATATCACATTGAACATGGAAAAGAGAAGGAAAACCAGAGTTGGCTGAGAAGGTTAGAAAGAAGGTAATAGCCAAGCATGGTCAATGTAAAGGCTATTTATTTTCTCTAGAACTTAATGTTTTTGTGAGCACTGTTGCAAATATTATTTAGAATTTTAAGGCCCATGGGACTGTAGTCAACAACCCTGGACGTGGCTGCAAGAGGACCCAGCAATGAAGAGAATGACTGTTTGAATGGTGGAGAAGAACCAAGGAGTTTCAAAACAGATCCAAGCTGACTCGGAAGCTTAAGGTGTAACAAGTTTCAAGTTTCAACATCCGTTGCTGTCTGAATGAAAATGGGCTCCATGCTAGAAGACCAAGGAACACTTTTTTTTCCTTGTTTTTTTGCCAAAATGTGGAAAAGACACAATTCTTTTGGGAGAATGTCTTTGGACAGACAAAACAATTTTTTTTTTTGGTAAATGTAATTAGCTATATGTTTACAGGAAAAAAATATTATTTCAAAGAAAAAAAAGATGGAGGAGGCTCAGTGATGTTTAAGCACAATGAAATCAGAAGACTCTCAAGGCATTTAAAAGCGAAACATACAGCCCAGTGTCAGATACAGTGCATCCGGAAAGTATTAGCAGCACTTCACTTTTTCATTATTTCATTATTTTCCTCAAAATTCTACAAACAATACCACATAATGACATTGTGAAAAGTGTGTTTGACATCTTAGCAAATGTATTAAAAATTAAAAACAAAAAAGCCCTTGTACATAAGTATTCACAGCCTTTGCCATGACACTCAAAATTGAGCTCAGGTGCATGCTGTTTTCACTGATCATCCTTGAGATGTTATTACAACCTGATTGGAGTCCACCTGTGGTAAATTCAGTTGATTGGACATGATTTGGAAAGGCACACACCTGTCTATATAAGGTCCCACAATTAACAGTGCATGTCGGACCACAAACCAAACCATGAAGTCAAAGGAATTGTCTGTAGACCTCTGAGACTGGATTGTATTGAGGCACAGACAAAATCTGCAGCATTGAAGGTCTCAATAAACACAGTTACCTCCATCATCTATAAATGTAAGAAGTTAAGAAACACCAGGACTCTTCCTAGAGCTGGCCGCCCAGACAAACTGAGCAATAGGAGGAGAAGGGACTTAGTCAGGGAGGTGACAAAGAACCCAATGGTCACTCTGACAGAGCTCCAGCATTTCTCTGTGGAGAGAGGAGAACCTTCCAGAAGAACAACCATCTCTGCAGCATTCCACCAATTAGACCTGTATGGTAAAGTGTCCAGACGGAAGCCATTCTTCAGTAAAAGGCACATGAGAGCCTGCCTGGTGTTTGCCAAAAGGCACCTGAAGGACTCTCAGAACATGAGAAACTAAATTCTCTAGTCTGATGAAAGAAAGATTGAACTCTATGGCCTGAATGGCAAACGTCATGTCTGGAAGAAACCAGACACCGCTCATCACCTAGTCAATACTATCCCTAGAGTGAAGCATGGTGGTGGCAGCATCATGTTGTGGGCATATTTTTCAGCTTCAGGAACTGGGGTCGAGGGAAAGATGAATGCAGCAATGTACAGAGACATCTCTGGAGAGATCTGAAAATGGCTATGCACTGATGCTCCCCATCCAACCTGATGGAGCTTGAGAGGTCCTGCAAAGAACAATGGGAGAATCTTCCCAAAAATATGTATGCCAAGCTTGTAGCATCATACTCAAAAAGACTTGAGGCTGTAATTGCTGCAAAAGGTGCTTCAAAAAAGTATTGAGCAGAGGCTGTGAATAATTACTATATGTACATGTGCTTTTTAAAATTTTTGTAATGAATTTGCTAAAATTTCAAACACACTTCTTTCACATTGTCATTATGGGGTATTGTTTTTTAGATTTTTTAGGGAAATAATTATATTAATCCTATTCGGAATAAGGGTGTAACATAACAAAATGTGGAAACTCTATGAATACTTTTCAGATGCACTGTAGCTGTGTTTTAGTCAGAGGTCATTGGTCCTCCAGCAGGATAATATCCTGAAATATACAGTAAGTATCTCAAAAAGCAAGAAAACATTTGACAATTCTGAAATGGCCTTTTAAGAGTCCTGATCTAAATCCCATCAAACTGCTGTGACATGAGCTGAAACCTGCAGTTGGGAAAAGGCCCCCATAAAAGTCATAGAACTGGATTGGGTTGCTCAAGAAAAGTGGGCCAAACTACCAGCTAATTAGTGTAGAAATCACATTCAGAGCTACAGACAGCACTTGATTGTAGTTATTGCCTCCAAAGGCTGTGCAACAAAATACTAGGTTAATAGTCCCGGTATTTTTGTCTGTGCCATTTTCATTTGTTAAGTAAGTATTGGAAGGGTGCCAATGCTTTTTCTCTATATATTATTTTGTAATCAAAGTGTTCCTGTTTTTCATCTGTCCAGAAAATGTACTGTATCTGGCCTTCCTGTTATTGGTGATGATCAGAGGTTTGCATCTTGCAGTGTGACCTTGTATTTATGCTGCCAAAGTCTTCTGCAAACAGTAGAATGAGACACTCTTACCCCAGCATTCTACAGGTTGATTTCACAGATACTTTTTTTAAGGATGGTATTCAGAACTCTGGTCATTTGTCTGTGAACTGCTGTTTTCCTTGGCTGACAACAGTAGTTACTTTGTTTTAATTACATTCCAAACAGTTGATTCGGCTAAGCCCAACGTTTCTGCTACAGGTCTAATTGAGTTCCTCTTTTCCTTAACCCTTTAGACCCCATAACGGACATCAACAGCCTTTCTTGAAATTACTGTAGCGGGTTTGTGCAGCCTTGATTTTGTAACAGTAATATTTGTACCAGTAACACTAAGGGCCCTATCTTGCACCCAGCGCAATTGACTTTTTACACCGACGCATGTATCATTCCTATTAAATTCCTATTTTGCACCTGATAAATAAGAGAATTAACTTGTGCGGGCGGTTCAGCGAAAAGAAGAGGTGTGTTCTGGCGCAAACGTTCCATGGTGCTATTTTGCATTTCCTAAAAACAATTCTGCCACAGACCAGGAAAAACCTGGTTAAAAGTCAGTGACGTGTTGTTCAGATGCTATTTTAAGGGTGCATGCTTGGCCATAATGTAGCGTGTGCACAACAAACATACACTTTGCTCCTCTCATCTACACAGATGCAGCAGTTCCCATTATAGCAATCCATACATAATTAGAAAGAAATGTGAAGGAGTGGTGTCCGAAGATGTGAAAAAATAGGCATACATCTAGTGTACACATTTACCCAAATTATTCAGAATTAATTATTCGCACTGTAATACATCAACCGCAAGGGAACCAATTCAATCAACATACAAATCATTTGCGATGCTAATGGTAAAATCACCCATGTCTTTGCGAATTACTCTGCCTCAAGCCACTACTCATTTATGGCAAACTCTGCCATTTTGGAGGGGAATCCCCTGTGAAGGGGACAGCTATCCGTTAAAGACATACTGACGACACCATTTATGATCCCAGCAACAGTGCGTGAAATGCTGTTTAATCGAAAACACACACAAACACGCAGTGTAGCCTAATTGAACAAACATTTGGCACACTGAAAATGGGCTTCAGGTATTCGGATAGGACACTTTAAAAGACACATTGAATCATGGATGTGTCAATGACAAAAATTAGGAAATATTAGAGAACTTAAGGAGACGTGATGTTGAAATGCATATGCCGTTGCCACTTAACCCAAATGTCCCAGCAGCAGAATGGGAGAGGAGAGCTTATTTGACAGAAGAGTGAGGCAAGCAAGTAATCTCGATCTAATGTTAGACTACATTGTAAAAATATTACAATGCATTCATAACCTCGTGATTCAGTAAGAGTGAGCCCAAAACATCGGAAAGTATGTTTTGTGACATTTCTTTATTTACACTTTGTATAAAAGAAAAATCAATAGCAATCCGCCGTTATAATAGCAATCCGCCATGGAACAAGCGCGCCTGCTCTTAAAAGGGAATGTGAGATGACGCTCTGATTGGTTTATTGCACGTTACGCCCAAACCACACCTATGACTAATGTAGCTACTTCAGACCTACCCATTTTAGATTTGTATCAGGCGCAAGTGTCATTTATCCCGGCGGCATAATAGCAACAGTGCCAGGGACCCGCCCACAATGTCACTTGCATTTCGCATTTGATACTTGAGTTTTAGATTGTTAAAATAGGGCCCATTATCTATTTGCAAATAATGTATTATTGTATTCACGTGAATCTTGTTATTACTTCGAAACCATAAAAAGGATATGTCGTTTGATAAAAATAATTATTAATTTCATTACTCACAATGACAGCACTAAAACGCTGACAGCTTCAAGGTGAGTAAAATAAGTAAACTTTGGGTATATGTGTGGTGTTTGTTGTCAATATTTGATGTTGTGAAACTTGTAATATCTGTCAGATTGGCAAATTGAACACTTGATAAAAGAGCAGACCAGCTGTGAGTTGGAAATATTGCTGTCGCGGTACTGTCAAGAAACAAATTGCACTGTCTAAATGTATAGCCATCTAACTCAATGTTTTCTCAGATTACTTCTCACATCGTTGATATATGAAAATTCCCCGTCTGCTGGCCATCCCTAGCTAATGTTCAAGTTCATCTATCAGGCTACCTATAAAAGTTGTCAACATTTGTTTCTCCCACAACGCAACAATGTTTTGTCACCTTCACTAAATAGCCGTGAGTCGTGACGGTGCTGGATCTGCCTCATTACTTTGACTTATCATCTACAAAAATGTATCTGTTTTGTAGCTCTTGTGCCATATTATTTCTCGGGCATTATCAATTGGTTGTTCGAGATGAGTGCATCAGCTGTCATGATTGATTTCTTATGATCAGTCTAGTTATGAAAAGATTTGTTATTATTTGTTGTATAGCCAGCAAACCTGTTGCATGTGTTCGCTCTATAAATGTCATACATTTGGAAATGGCCACAGCTGTGTTTAATAGTGAACTAATTAGCCATCTAAATGTCTGTTTTTTGTAAGGCTACCTAAAAAAAAGGTTTGTCAATACGTGTGCTGTGGCCCAACTCTTAAAGCAGTGAGACGAGAGTGAGAGAGAGAGAGAGAGAGAGAGAGAGAGAGAGAGAGAGAGAGAGAGAGAGAGAGAGAGAGAGAGAGAGAGAGAGAGAGAGAGAGAGAGAGAGAGAGAGAGAGAGAGAGAGAGAGTGTGTTAAAGGGAGACATGTAACTGTAAGAGGTTATAATTATTCTGACCACATGTATCCTATTTGCATCACTTTCCCAGTGTCTTATTCTCTCTTACAACTATAAGTAGGACGTTATGTGGAGAATCAGGGCTCAGTGATAGAGGACAAAGAAAGTGTATCTAAAGTTGATTGGATGGATAGATAAGTGTAGGGGGAGCAATAATCTATATGTAAATATATGCAAATAATATGTATAAATATCATATTAGGACAGTTTTGTTGAGAAATTTGGTTGTATAGTTTGTTTTTCATTTATCGTTTTTGATGGGGAGTATTGAAAATATGATTGGTAAACATTGTGTTAGTCTCAATGGCATAATTTTTGTATCATATTAAAGTGGAGTTTAAAACAAAGTAAACTCATATGTAAATTATTTGTTTATTTTGGTCATTTCTTTGAGATGTGTGAAAAAAACTATTTATTTTAGAATTCTCAGATTTTAGCCAGATTCTAGAATTCTATTTGGGTCTAAATGGTTAAGTACTGAAATTGCTTGTTTTCCTTTCATAGACATCTAATGTGGAATTATGTGTCCTGACACCAAAAACAGAGTTCAAATGCAAAAGCAAAGGATGGAACTGAGACTACACATTACAGCTTCTTTATGTGTGGTAAATCAATACAACAGGAAACACCTGACCAGTTAGAAACATCTGTGAGTCAAATGCCCCAATAATAATGGTTACAAAATTCCAAAAGTGCTGTTTTTAATTTGTAAAGCATATACTATGTGTTGAAAGTGAAATAAAAGTGAATAGTCTGTTGAAATTCAAATTTCTACATGTCTTGAGTGTACAGCAAAAGTAGAAATTTTGACCATAACATTGAAACATTATGGGGGTACTGTGTATGAAATAATTTTAATATGTAATTGTTACATATAAGACATTCATGCTGCAATTTAAACTGTAATATTACCAATATAGTTCTGATATGATAGAGCAAACGTCAGCAACGTCGGCAAGACAAAAGAGATGATAGTGGACTTTAGGAAGCAGCAGAGGGAGGGTCCTGCCCCCATACACATCGATGGAGCTGAAGTCGAGAGAGTTTCAGAGTTCAAGTTGCTCGGTGTGTTCATCAGCGACAACCTCACATGGTCCAGACAGACAATCTCGGCAACAAAAACTGCCCAAAAGCGCCTATACTTCCTGAGGAGACTCAAGAAGTTTGGCATATCTGTCAGGATTTTAATAAACGTCTACAGGTGCATCATTGAGAGTATCCTCTCAGGCTGCATTACAGCCTGGTACGGTAGCTGCTCCGCTGCTGATCGTAAGGCCCTTCAGAGGGTGGTGAAGTCAGCGGAGCGCATCATTGGCTGCTGCCTCCCCTCCGTGCAAGGCATCTACCATAAGCGATGCCTTAGGAAAACAAAGAACATTCTCAAAGACCACAGCAACCCAGGCCGTGAACTTTTCTCACTACTGCCGTCTGGTAGACGTTACCGGAGCATCAAGGCACGGACCACCAGAATTAAAAACAGTTTCTTCCCCCAGGCCATTCGGCTGCTCAACATGGAACACTGACACTGATCGCAAATCGTCTGTTGAGCAATAACACTCTCTGGTCACTTTATGCTCTCTACATCTGATGTAGCAGAATTCAAATGCACCGTTAAAAGCTATTTTCCATGCCAAATCTATAATATTTACTACTTCTACTGTTGTACATTTTCCAGATCACTGCCCAGTACATAGCGTTTTATTATTATTATTATTATTACTATTGTCATTATTATTTAAAAAAATCTTTATATTGTTGTAATTCTTTTTTTAAGCCCACTGCATAGATGCGCCGTGCCATGTCAAAATAATTTCTCTGCATAGGTTGATGTATGTTATTTGATGCATATGATAAATAAACAACTTTGACTTTGACTTTGACAAATGCATGATGTTTGTATTATTAAATATTAAGGAAAAATAATTTAGCCAAAAAAGACATGCTTTGTTTTTACATGTACAAGTAGATCCAAGTAGATCCATGGGCAACACCATGCCTTAAATTATTGGCAAAGATGTATACAGTATATATATATATATATATATATATATATATATATACACACACACACACACACACACCAATGAGTCCTAACTTTATGACCACTTGCCTAATATTGTGTAGGTCCCCCTTTTGGTGCCAACAAACTACAATGCACTATTTTCCCATTTAACCTGCTTCTAAACACACCAACTTTGAGGACAAAATGAAGAAGCAGGACAAATGGGCAAGGGTAAGGATTTGAGCGAATAATGATGGCTACATGACTGGGTCAGAGCATCTCCAAAATTGCAGCTCTTGTGGTGTGTTCGTGGTCTGCAGTGCTCGGTACCAATTAAAAGTGGTCAATGGAAGGAAAAGCAGTTGATCAGCGACAGAGTCATGGGTGGCCAAGGCTGACCCGTGTTGTCCGATCCAACAGACTGTAGCTCAAATTGCTGGTTCTGAGATATATACACTGCTCAAAAAAATAAAAGGAACACTTAAATAACACAATGTAACTCCAAGTCAATCACACTTCTGTGAAATCACACTGTCCACTCAGGAAGCAACACTGATTGACAATCAATTACACATGCTGTTGTGCAAATGGAACAGACAACAGTTGGAAGTTATAGGCAATTAGCAAGACACCCCCAAAAAAAGAGTGGTTCAGCAGGTAGTGACCACAGACCACTTCTCAGTTCCTATGCTTCCTGGCTGATATCTTGGTCACTTTTGAATGCTGACGGTGCTTTTACTCTAGTGGTAGCATGAGACAGAGTCTACAACCCACACAAGTGGGTCAGGTAGTGCAGTTCATCCAGGATGGCACATCAATGCGAGCTGTGGCAAGAAGGTTTGCTGTTTCTGTCAGCGTAGTGTCCAGAGCATGGAGGCACTACCAGGAGACAGGCCAGTACATCAGGAGACATGGAGGAGGCTGTAGGAGGGCAACAACCCAGCAGCAGGACCGCTACCGCCACCTTTGAGTAAGGAGGAGAAGGAGGAACACTGCCAGAGCCTTGCAAAATGACCTCCAGCACACCACAAATGTGCATGTGTCCACTCAAACGGTCAGAAACAGACTCCATGAGGGTGGTATGAGGGCCCGACATCCACAGGTGGGGGTTGTGCTTACAGATCAACACAGTGCAGGACGTTTGGCATTTGCCAGAGAACACCAAGATTGGCAAATTCGCCACTGGCGCCCTGTGCTCTTCACAGATGAAAGCAGGTTCACACTGAGCACATGTGACAGACGTGACAGAGTCTGGAGACGTCGTGGAGAATGTTCTGCTGCCGGCAACATCGTCCAGCATGACCGGTTTAGCGGTGGGTCAGTAATGGTGTGGGGTGGCATTTCTTTGGGGGGCCACACAGTGCACCCTCCATGTGCTCACCAGAAGTAGGTAACGAGATGAGAATCTCAGACTCCTTTTGAGACCAAATGCTGGTGCGGTTGGCACTGGGTTCCTCCTAATGCAAGACAATGCCAGACCTCATGTGGCTGGAGTGTGTCAGCAGTTCCTGCAAGAGGAAGGCATTAATGCTATGGACCGCCCGTTCCCCAGACCTGAATCCGATTGAGCACATCTGGGACATCATGTCTCTCTCCATCCACCAACGCCACCTTCCACCACAGACTGTCCAGGAGTTGGCGGATGCTTTAGTCCAGGTCTGGGAGGACATCCCTCAGGAGACCATCCGCCACCTCATCAGGAGCATGCCCAGGCATTGTACGGAGGTCATACGGGCACGTGGATGCCACACACACTACTGAGCCTCATTTTGACTTGTTTTTAAGGACATTACATCACAGTTGGATCAGCCTGTAGTGTGGTTTTCCACTTTGACTTTGAGTGACTCCATATCCAGACCTCCATGGGTTGATCAATTTGATTTCTATTGATATTTTTTGTGTGATTTTGTTGTCAGCACATTCAACTATGTAAAGACAAAAAGATTTCATACGATTAGTTCATTCATTCAGATCTAGGATGTGTTATCTTAGTGTTCCCTTTATTTTTTTGAGCAGTGTATATTATTGAATCAAGGGAATTAAACTTTTTTTTTACAAAAACGTTACGTTTTTTCAGATTGCATATACTGTATTCCCCAAAATGATTTATGAAAATACTGTATAATTACATAGATACCTTAGTTTCTGTTCCCAGAAAACACACTATTGGACTTTCAGGATGTGTCAAGGAATATAATAGTTTACCAAAATAGTAAAAGATAATGTTGGATGTTCCAGTGCATATTCAGTGTTATTACAAAGAAACGATCAATGTTTCCAGGGAACACACATGAGCTGGTTGGGTCTATGAAAAGATTGTGGTGAAACGACATGGTAACTAATGGTGATTATTACTAGTGAAAACATACGGATCACCATAATGCACTGCCTCAGCATTGTGGAATCATTGGATTTACAAATGAATTTCAGTTGTGTTTATTCTTGATTTATCCCTTACGTGCACACAAAGACATATACACACACATAGAGTCATTACATTCGTGACTTAATCAGAGAGATGAAGCAGACGGGGAATCATATTTCAAAAGCTTGCATGTGATTAATTACTCTAATAACTGTCACAGCACAGTGTTAGAGTATTTATTTTAATTGGTGGGAGATAATGATGTTGCACAATTGTTTTTACTTACATCTAAAGTTGTTACAGTGCCCTCCAGAATATTGGCACCCTTCGTTAAGATGAGCAAAACTGGCTGTAAACAAAAAGTCCCTGTTTATCAACATAATCTTACAGTTAAAATATGAGAACAATGTGCTGAAATTCCAAAGTAAAGCATCTTTGTGTTGAAATATCTGCTTCAAATTCTTTATGAGGGTTGCTGGGGAAATGTGAGGAAAATGAAAGTGCTGTCATCTTAAAGAACATGGCTCAAGTCGATTATTCCTTTTGTCAGTAAAAAAAAACAAGTAGGATGAAGATATGAAGTATGTGACAATAGAGGATGAAGAGATATTGGTAGAAGGATCTGTTGTTTCTACCAGGCGCGGAATTAGTTTCTCAGCACACAGCACACCGACATGCCTTCACATCTGAGAGTTGATTGAGACAGGAAGAATAAGAAGGTGGCAAGTGGACTACTGTATTTAGCTTTGTGTTGCTGAATATACACAAGTTTATTCATAAAAAATGTCAGAACACTAATAAGTGACTGGTCAAGGTGCAGTTTGCTCATTTCCCATGAATTAAGGCCGCAACACTCTCTTGGTGTCTATCAATATAAACTAAACTCTTTTGTAAATTATTGTTAAATAATCACCTGTTTTGGTGCAAATTAAAGTGACAACAGGTGCACTGGAGAGCAGAAAGACAACCCCCAAAAAGGGACTGGTTTTGCAGGTGGTGGCCACAGACAATTGCTCTCTTCCACATACAGTTAATCCAGACCAGTTGAGTGGCTAAGGTACATTTATTGTTAGGCTTGTTTTCAGCTTTACATCAATATCATTGTATTTAAAGTGCTTCATGTCAAAGGGCATGACCTTATAAGGATGAATGTTCTGTTGTGCATGGAATGTACTCAAACTATTTGTGGAGTTTTATCTAGTTATTTGGTACTACCGGTTATTCCAAACACCTAAAATTTAACACTATATATAAATGCAAGCCATTGTCAGACATCAGTGGAACAACAATATCATATACTGTAGCAGCAATTCAGTAAATTGTCCCTTCAACGAATGGCTACGCCAGCTCTGTATTTAGGCTAGTTATTGTATGTAAATGTGTATATGCGCAACAAACTAATGCTTTGTAGACACACAATGAGCATGGGCTATCTTTCAAAAAGACAGGCTCCCAAGAGAAGAGCTATTTAGACTGCTCACCTTGCATTTTTATGGGTTGGGGAGACAATTAATTCCTCCATATTGGAAATTGACTTGCACGGCGTGCTCGTGGTTTGCGTGAGGCCTGGCAAAATGCCACACTGATTGTTAAACCCTCTTTTGGGTAAGATGGAGAATTTCTGTTAGGTTTTTGCTTTAAATGGGCTCTGTATGTCAAAAAACCTTTTCAAAAAAGCAATAATATACCGGTAACCTACACATACACCATCTGTTGACTGTGGTGCAGTCAAGCACTGTGGAGTATTCATAGTTTACATGAAAAACAATGATTGGTTTGCAGATTATTGTGCTATTTAAGTTAATTCATTCAGTACTCTGTAAAGTATACAGTATACTGTACAGCTCTGGAAAAAGTCCACTGCAAATTTTCAAGAGGAAGATGGATGGTCTCATGTCATCAGGTTTTGTATAGGAGTGGCATAAAATCACCCAATAACAATGTGCATGACTGGTGGAGAGCATCTAAAGATGCATGAAAGTAAATTATCTCACAATTATTATTCCAACAAAATATTGATATCTGAGCTCTTCTTAAGTTAACACATTAGTATTCTGTTGTTTATAAATGAATATGGCAAGTTTTCCAAAAACCTGCGTTGATGTCACTGCAACATTTTCTAGATTCAGGGGATGCGTTTGTTTGACTTCCTAATATTTATTTGTCCCGTTTAATTCTCCTATCGACTCAAATCAAATATTGTCTCTCTTCAAAACTAGTATTTTGTATTTTTTTATATTTCAGTCAGAGCTGTATATATAGAGAGTTTGGCCAACTCAAATCATCGGCGTCATATTGAATACCATTGACAGATGACAGTGTAACCCTATGGGGTGAATATGCTATCTTAAAATAAATTGCTTATTTTCACTATAAACAGGCACAGACATGTTATTATCAACGGTTGTCAATATGTAAAAGGCCCTTACGGAAATATTCCCTTTTATATTTACCTTCTATATCGTAAAGGGGCCTTTAAAAAATGCTGAGTGACCACGTCGCCTAATAAGCCTCTGAGCAGTGTTTACCTTTTTCTCTTCAGTCTCCCGAGTCCTGACATAACCTTTCGTAGTTCATCCATCGCCGAGTACATGTTTTCAGCATTGAAAAATGCTGGGAATGAAATAAGCGAGTACACAAAAATTTACTAAATTAATATGTGAGCAAACGCTATTTCTGGGTGGAACGTAGGTTTAACCCGCTGCAATCCATATAAAACAAACACAGTTAGTCCCCAATCTATGTACTCACTCTAATGAGATGGATTGGCCTAATGCTGGGATAACAGCATTGTTTCCGCACATATGTCTTTTAGCTTTCGTTTAGCTCAAGGCACACTTTGTAATGCCCACTACACCAGTCAGTGAGGGGTGAAGATTGAAGAAAACATGATGTGTTGAACACTCAGGCCAATTTGATTATGGAAATTAATTATGGAAATCATAATGCCCAAAAAAAAAACACTGAAACATTTGCGACCTATTAAAATGTGGGGTCACAATGCCATTTCAAAATGGTTGCAAAAGCAATTATTTTGGTCGCGGTTTCGAGCCCTGCTCTGCCCCTGTGCACAAAGTAAGGGCCCATGAAGACATGGTTTAACATGTTTAGTGTGGAGGAACTCCAATGGCCTGGACAGAGCCATGACCTCAACCCCATTGAACACCTTTGAGATGAATTGGAATCGCAATTGCCAGCCAGGCCTTCTCGTCCAACATCAGTGCCTGACCTCACAAATCCTCTTTTGGCTGAATGGGCACAAATTCCCACAAACACACTCCAAATATTGTGGAAAGCCTTCCCAGATGAGTGGTAGCTGTTAGCCACAAAGTGGAGGCCAACTCCATATTAATGCCAATGATTTTGTAATAGGATGTCCAACAATCTCATGTGGGTGTCACGGTCAGGTGTCCACACATGTTTGTATATTCAATATAGTGTATGTTTTTATATGCAAAAATGCAAGCACTAAATTACTGCAAATTGCCACCCCTAGTTTATATTGTAATATTTATCGATATTGAATAATATGAAGAAAAAAACATCAGCAGGTGCCGGATGGTCGAAGATCGATTACATTTCTTGCAAACACGTGTTGCCAAGGCGTCTGATTCTCATCACACTGCTCAAACAACATGGAAACCCTTAAGTCACTACATACAGTATGTGAGAGTTTACTCATTTGCAAGCTATACAACCGTGATTCAATTCACAGGCGCCCAACCTGCACACAAGGTGTCACTCAAGAGCAACTTAACATGGTAAATGTGTCCGACTACTTCACCGTCTACCCTGGAGAACAATAATAGTTACAGTTGTATCTAGTGCCATTTAAATATTGTGTTGCTAAGCTAGCATTAGCACAACTAAATAGCAACTATTTCTGGCTACAAATCATGCTATTGCTGTTTTCTAAAGAAAAAACATGTATTTATTATATAGTAGATTTTTATTTTGTTCCTTATGAGCTTTTGCTCAAAGCTGCACGCATTGTGACTTTTTCTGTATACGAAGTAGTCCCCATGTGTATGTAAGATGAATGAATTGCAGCAACACTCATTTACATACAATACATCTATAACCCCCTTCCAGTGTGTCCCACTAAAGCTAGTGTTTTACATTCACACATTCACTTTGGTCTCACAGGTTATAAAAGCTGTAAGAATAAATGTCTATTATGGAAATTGTCTGACAATACAATTCACCCTACATTCATTTTCATTTTCATTTATTAAAATGTAAAGTCTAGTGTTCTGTTTGTAATATGATGTGGTTTGTAGAACAGAAAACTGTATTATATTAGATGTTTAATCATGGAGAAAATCGGCAGATGATGCACAGTTCTGTCTTCCACTGCCCAACCAGCCACTAGCCGGCTTTTCCCCGTGGGGATTGGAAATTATGACCTCATGCATCAGAGTAATGTGTGTGCTTAAATACACTAAATTTCATGCCAGAAGAAATATCTAGATTAGCGCCATCCGAACAATGCTTGCCAATAAATACATTTTGCTTTATTGAAGGTATTTTTATTTTATTTATTTGTAGTATTTACAGTACTCAGCAAAAGACTTAAGCCACCTGAGAAAATTTTCATTTGCTTATAAAAACACTATAACAATAGAATGAATACAAATAAATATTAATATAATAAAAAGTAAGTAACAGCGTATCTTCTGTAAAATATCAAAACTAATAGATATTTTGTAAAATACCTAGAAAAGATATAAAGCAATATGAGGACACTGAGCAAGTCTGGATTTGATGACCAGTAAAAGGCATAGGTGATCTGGTCAAAAATTAACAACATTATGAATACTGAGATATACAAACAAATTGTGATTCATCTTGTTGTACCTTCGGGGTAATGACTGATTGGAATACATTTTATCTTTCAGCGTGATTGTCTCAAACATTGTAGAAATGACTAAGCCCAACTTCAAGTTTGCAGATGAAACAGTTTTAGGTTGTCCACTAATGTCTAATGGGGGATCAGATGGCTCAGCATTTAGGGAGTCAGACTTGTAGTCTAATTTGCTGGTTCGATTCCCCGCTAAATGTCATTGTGCCTGTGGGCAAGGCACTTAACCCTATGTTGCTCCAGGGGGGTGTATGTACTTACTGTAAGTTGCCCTGGATAAGAGTGTCTACTAAATTAATAAAATGTAAATGTAAAATGTAAATATCAACCAGTGGCACCCCCAAGGTTTGGGCACGTCCCCGTCATACAAATGCTGGCCCCCCTTAAAAAATGTAGAATAATAATTGCTACTCATTTCTTTTTTACAGCTGAGCCCTGTATTACAACAATAAAAACATACAAAAAATAGAAATATAAAATACAAACATTGAGAAAAACAATCACAATTATAAAATGATCATTTATCAGATATTTAAACTGTCTGCAAGACACCATTTAAAGTTGTTTAGTTGTTTTTCTTTAAAGAAAAGGGCAACAAGTCAATTTGAAGAACAATGAAACGCTTAACACATGTCTGACTTATAACACATTAAAACATGATTGATGTGGAACTAATTAGTAACATGAACTGCAAAATAAGAAACCAAAGTACATCAGTATGCGATTACTTAATTCAAATATTGACATAGTTCTCAACTAGCCTATATACTACCACAGCATAATGAATAATTCTGCTCGCACATATCACCAGAAGTTAATTTCACTCTCTTGACAAGTATTACAACAAATGAAGAGCCATTAAATAATGATGCGTAGGTGTAATCAACAAGTATGACTTCCTAACCAATGAGTCACGACACCACTTTTGTAATGTACTTGTCTTTTTGGGTAGCAACAAGTGCTGCATGTCAAACAGAAATAAAATACTCTTCTATAACATTTCTTTGAACACACCTAGCTACAGTCGCTAGCTCGGTAGCTCTGAAGCTATATTGTACTCTAGCAAGTTGAGAACTCATACTGCTGTCTTGACAAAAGTAGATTTGCATGCTATAACAATAATCTAGTTAACTGTATCTGGATTAGCGTAAACATTTCTCCAGTCTTCCTTTATCTTATTACTGCCAGTGTCCATCATTTGCTTCCATTTACTCCAGGCGTTCTCCTTTTTTCTGCATGATGGTCTGAACATAAATGCATGTTATGGCTTTAGATTTTAGAAAGTGACATTTCCATCAAATAAAGTAGCTAAGCGACTCGGGAACATCACCATCAAGAAACAATGTATTTTTTTATCCATTGTAGTAGCATATGTGCATTGCACTATATTAGCATGAATAAAGCAATGTATTAACATACATTAGTAGTTAATAATGTTCTCCTGCATTAATTCACTACCACATCTGTTTTCATAATGAAGGCTATGGCAAATAGTAAAACACAGGAATAGGCTATTTGTCATCTTAACAAGCATGCTCTACAAGGTGTCCTGCCATCAACAATGTCTTTCGTCCATTCTCGATAGATGATGTAATTGTCCCATCACCCAGCCATAGTAGCAGTGAATAATTTATGAGCACATAGAGCCAGCCATGGCTTCACTTCCGTGTAAATAAGGGAGTAAAGCGGGATCTCTGTTGCAAGACTCCCTTTGTTGCAGCCCATGGCAAAGCAAGTTAAGCAGGATGATAGAAATAAAATAAAGTTGTCAATTGTACACTTATTCTATACAATGAATTGTGCAGGGACAAACGTTTTGTGTCGCCCTTTTGTGGAGCTCCGTAAAAATACATTAGGCGTGGCTACGACCAGGTCGGGCTTGGCTTAACGGTGCACGTTAAAAATTCACAGATATTCTACAGATATTCCCGTAAATGTATGCTAATATTTTATCATAATTTGTATTAAGCAGAGTTAGTATTAAAACTTTCATGAAAATTGTCCTTTGAAATTATCATCTGATAACTGATAACGTGGATGAAAATAAACTGAAGTACTGACTTCACTGCATCTTAACTGTCTGTAATCTTAGCCTACCTGTACTGTTAGCCAGGACCGGTCCTAGCCAGGGGGAAACTCTGTTCGCCTGGCAACACTATTATTCCGGCAACACAAACTCTTAATTTGTCTTTTCAGAATAACAGCACTTGTTTTAATTCATTGCAATAATCATTGTAATCACTTTGAACCGGCCCTGCTTTTAGCTACTGTGACTACCACATTGTGAAATAAATGTCACTCAATCTCAGCGCTTTTGCCCTAACAGTCCTGTAATGTTACCACAACTCCAACCATGCTCTCTCAAAGTTTGTTTTGCCCTGAATTTTAGTAGTGATGGGAAAAATAACCTTCATTGCTGTTCTTCTTGCAGCGGGATATAATGCTGGCAGCACTAACTCAGATTTTCTTTTTCAAAATAAAAGCCACAAATAAATGTAACATGTTGCAAGGCATTCCAACAATGGCCTTTATTTTGAAAAAGAAAATCCTGAGTGCTGCCAGCATATTTTGCTGCTAGAAGAACAGAAATGAAGGTTTGTTTGCCCATCAAAACATTTGAGGGCCTGCCTCTGTGCTTGGAAAAACCTTAAAGGGGTGCACCATACTACAGTGACCCAGAGGGACTGGGAGTCTTTTCCAGACATTTCTAGGACAGTGATTATGTTTCACCCATGCTTGACTACAGCGAGTGCCAGACTTCACATTTTAATGGGAAAAATATGCTGTATGCTAGTATGTCATCACATGAATTGGATGGATTAAAAAAATGAATACAGGGATGTTTTCTAATTAAGCGTCCCTGTTATGCCAATAACGCTTTATGCATTGGAAATACAGGTTGTCCTTGATTTTTTTTGCCAAATAATGTTTTCAGCAATGTTTCTATCAGTCATTGTATTGATAAATAGACAAGGTGGCCCGATTTTTCAGCATGTAGAGAACTACAATTTTATTAGAATGTTCCGTAATGTCTGGATGTCCGGCCCCATCCTTTGTGGGAGTCTCATACGATTGGCTACCACTTAACTACTTCAAAGAAACTTAGTAAGACACAATACAAGACTACAATAGCTATTCCATAGGAAAGTTCACATATTTTTTGACAAACCAAAGTAAGTTCACAATGTTCTACAAGCTCGTCAATTCCTATTTCTCATTGAAGCTATACAAATGCAATGTACACTGAACAAAAATATACAACACTTTTGTTTTTGCCCCCATTTATCATGAGCTGTGTTCAGTCGTCATTCCTATACATTGATAAGTTATAGGAATCATGAGGAGACATCTGCTTCAGTACTGCGTTACTTTATTAAGAACGGTCCCCCCAGCCGCCCTTACATTTATATCTAAAACAGTGCTTCCTACCAAGTATCTGCTGTAACACTACAAGCTGAACTCAAAGATCTAAGACTTTTTCTATTTACACAAAAGGCCTATTTCTCTCAAATATTGTTCACAAATCTGTCTAAATCTGTGTTAGTGAGCACTTCTCCTTTTTCTGAGATAATCCTTCCACCTCACAGGTGTTGCATATCAAGATGCTGATGCTGTTTATATTTTTATTCAGTGTAATATGAAAACCTATCAGTGACAGAATATTGTTCCAATCTGTAGTAGGCTGGACAATAGAACACTTTTAAATTCACCCAGAGCTGTGAAACAGCCATCAAATGTTGGGTGAGCTGAACTATGAGTCCGAGGCCATAGTAAATGAATTACAATTCCATTTCCCTGAATGAAACAAAGCAAACATCATAGCCCTCTTTCTAATTATTCGATATTCAGAAATGATTAGAGTTTGGAAATTCAACAAGCTTTTATTAGTAGTTCCATCACACAGACATTTTGAGTTGCCTCCTCCCATTGCAACTCCCCTTCACTTGCTGTTAACCTTGTTTAATGTCCTGCCCCTGGTGGCTGCCACATTCCTTACAATCCTTAAACCAAGGGGGTAGGCTTATATTAGAGACGGAAGTTAAAGGAACCATGGGCTTAGTGGCCAACGGTGGAACTGCACCCACTGCGGCCCAAAAACACTTTTTCCCATAGACTTTCATGGTGAAAGAAACTTCTATATGTCAGCGGATAATGTTTTTTGGGGTACATCAACTTACCAGCCCGAACTACAGAAGCATATTGCATTCATCATAGAAAAAAATATTTAGATACCTTATCTCGTAATTTTGAGAAAAGATCTTGTAATTATGAGATCCTGATCTCATAATTTTGAGTAAAGATCTCGTAATTACAAGATCCTGATCTCGTAATTTTGAGAAAAGATCTCGTAATTATGAGATCAATATCTCAAGTTTGGTAAAAGACCATGGTATAGATAGTTTGATAAAAAAATTGACAGACTTTCGGACATTCAAATCTTAATAGCATACAAACGATATAAGCTGGAAACCTAATTTTGGCCTATTTTAAAAAAGAAAAAATGTTTACAACATTGCACAGATCTTGTTTTCCCGATTCTAACCAAAGATAGACAAGATATTATTTGCAGCGTTGTAGGCACTCTACACTTAGCCAATGCATGTCGCAAGGGACCGTTAACAAAGTGCATCACCACATTTTGCACACAGGTCAGAAATTCAATAACTTCCTGATCACATGACCTAGATAGTTCATATCAATGTAGTATCCTTGAAAAACGGATGTATTATTTCTAAACAAGTTGATATGAATGCTAAAATGCTTTGATATTCAATAGCTTCAAGGTCACATGACCTAGGTAGTTCAAATCAAGCTTGTATCTTTTAAGAGTGATGGGCCACACATTGCACAACCTTTAGATTTACAAGAAACAGATATTATTTATTAACAAGTTGATATATGAGCTAAAACTGCTTCAAAATGCAATAGCTCCCTCATCACATGACCTAGATGTCTCAAATCAATGCTGTTTTATTCAGAGGGATGGGCCACTGATGGCACAACCTTTGGTTGTCCCAAAAAATTATTTATATATTTTCTGTAAATATTTATACTCATGAAAACCACTTTAAAATGTAATAGCTCCCTCATCACATGACCTAGATCACTCAAATCAATGTTGTTTTATTCAGAGGGATGGGCCACTGATGGCACAACCTTTGCTTTTCCCAAAAAATGATTTACTGTGATCAGGAAACTATTGGTTTTATGACCTGTGTGTAAAATGTGGTGATGCACTTTATTAACAGTCCCTTGTGTCGTGCATTTGCTAAGTGCAGAGTGCCTACATACTGCAAATAATATCTCGTCTTATATTGTCTATCTTCAGTTAGAATCTGGAAAACAAGACCTGTGCAATGTTGTAAACGTTTTTTTCTTTTTAAAATAGACCAAAATTAGGTTTCCAGCTTATATTATTTGCATGCTATTGAGATTTGAATGTCTGAAAATCTGTCAAATTTCGAAAATCTAAATATATTTACCACAGTCTTTTACCGAACTTATGAGCTAACAATGAGATGTTTTCTCAAAATTACGAGATAAGAACTCATAATTATAAGATCCTTTCTCAAAATTATGAGATATTGATATCATAATTACAATATCTTTCTCATAATTATGAGATCAGGATCACATAATTACGAGATCTTTTCTCAAAATTACAAGATAATGTATCTAAATATTTTTTTCTATGGTGAATGCAATACGCTTCCATACCGAACACTTAATGGGTCCTTGTTTAAAACTTTGTTAAAACGTGTGAGCAAATTTTATTGGAATTAAAGATGGTGCCGAAGGCGCCATCCAGTTCTATTAAACTACTGTCACTTCATAGACGCGTGTAAATTATTATAGAGACCATCGGAATTCGAACAGTAACTAACAAACTATCTGTTGTATGCTTTCACTGAAGAAAGAAAGCACAACTTCAGTATCCATTTTCCACTAGAAATTCAATTGTTTAGAATTGTTAAAACTTTAGAGACAAAACTTTTTTATATGCCTGTTTCTGCTGACAAAGAAGATGAATGTTTACCATGATTTAGGCTTGTTCGAGGGCATTCCTCCTGCCGTATATTCTACAGAAGCTACACTCGCGTTCTGTCTTGGGCATTCCTCCTGTCGAATTCTATATTAGCTACTGTAGATTGCACCCAGATTGACATAAAAGCCCACCCAAATAGTACAGTAGGCTATGTGAATCAAACAGCATTCCAGGTTGGAATTTAATGTATTCAGCAGTGTCGCAAAGGCGCAGCTTTCCGGACGTTGTCTATTCAAATACACCGGTATGGCGGTATATAAAAAATTCATATCATGACGAAAATAAATACCGGTATTCGGTGTGAACCGGTATACCGCCCAGCACTAAGCGACATCACCCCGGTGTTTCACTGACAGGAGTGAAAACGAAAGCTGCAAAACAGCCGCTTATCACCATGGCATTTAAGCAATTAATCGGACCGGGCTAAATCTATCACAAACTCTATCTGTGTGTTTATAGGTGCAGACATGGGGCTATATTCTTTTGTGCAAAAGACTTTAAACACATGCTGAAAGTGTTTGAGCCACGTTATGACATCTCATCGCATACGGGACATACTAAAACGCTTAATGTGAAAAAACTTAACGTGGTTTTAATACATCCATGCCTTAAACATTCACCAACCCAATGTGGCCAGTTTTCATTGTGAGTTTACATCCATACAAAATGTCAGCCCCCTGGTTCAGTGTGGCATGCCTCATTTTCAGTTTCACATTCCAAAATGGTGGTCAGCAGACCATGGTCTTAGCCAGCTGTCCCTAGTCACATGACATGTAGGAAATTAAAGGTATGGTGAAGTCAGCTAAATTGGGCCATCAGGAAAAATGGGCCAAATAAAGTTGTAGCATCATATCTCTTATTATCTTTACAGCAAATCACAATAACTGATCTTGCATCGTTGCTTCAAGACGTGTTGACTTGTAACAATAATTTTGATTGGTCTGAGTTTTCTAGGCAGGCAGGGCAGAAAATTACATTAGATCTCATGCATAGCTTATTTGATGGTATTATAAGCCCTTTACCAAAAGTGGCCCATTTTTGCTGACTTCACCCTATAGCTACTTGTATGTGTTGCATTCAGACAAACTACTATGTCCAATAAATATATCTATTGCAAGTATTGTTATACTTATAATCCAATCTCTTGAACTTTACCATACACAAGTATTTACACTTAACGGTGCTGTGTCCAACATTTACACAGCATTTGTAATATTTGTAATAATTTCATAAACTACAGCACATAGGACCATATTTTTCCACCCCAATGAAAAGCACCTTGTCGTTGTCAACGGTATTGCATTTAACAGAGTAGATTGTCTTGATTAAAATGATTAGCAAAAATTGTAAACTATATATTTTAGATATTTTCCAAGGCATACAGGCATGATTCTCCATAGGGAGTGAATGAGCGGAAAAAGGTACTTGTGAATAATGTGTGATGACAGCTAGTCATCATTAGCCGACATATATTAATTAAAAGGGGAGGTTCTGCTGAGTAAAATGAGGTCTGACTTGAAAACAAAAACCTCTAAATTTGAGATATCTAATGAAGAAGTCATCCATGTCCGCACGTGCATCTTTTTTCAATAGAGAAACAATCCGCACGTGCATCTTTTTCCAATAGAGAAACTGTGAAAATGTGACAGCATCAGTGTTCCAAATGAATGTGTATTTTTTACACTGTAAAGACACTGCAATTAAGTTACTATAGATGACAATTCATAGTATAACAGTTCAGTTAGGATGTATTTAGAACGGTTTTGTGTTTCTGATTAACAGACATGAAGGTAATACAGCACTCTACTAATACAAACAAACAAAAATGTTTTCAGAATGGCACTATTCATGCTAATACTTTCACATAGCTTTTTGCCTCCCCCAAAACCATAAGCAACCTTGAGATCATATCTACAAAACAACACCAAATCAGATTGATATTGTTTGGCTAAAACTGTATTATGAAGGATTCAATTTGTCATGTGTTGTCAAAATAAACAGCTAGTTTAAGTTAATTCGAACACTTTCTGAATACAGACTTTTTTTAAATATACATTTGTGCTCAAAAGTTTGCATACCCCTGGAGAATTGGTAATAGATGTAACATTTTTAAAGAAAACATGAGTGAGCAGGCAAAATATTTTTCTTTATTTCTCATGGGATTCATATTCAACCGTAGAGCATAACAGAATATTACAATCATAAAACAAAACATGGCAACAAACAAAATAATGAATCAATTCTTCTGAATTGGGCATATTATAACCAGGCTTTTTTGTGGCACTGACAACTCAACCATGCAGCAAAAAAGTATCATTGTATTTTGCTCCTTCAAACAACCACACCGTCTTTTTCCAGAGCAGTCTGTATGTCTCCCGAGGTTACCTGTGAATTTTTCTTTGTATCCCGAACAATTCTTCTGTCAGTTTTGGCTGAAAACTTTCTTGGTCTACCTGACCTTGGCTTGGTAGCAAGAGATCCCAAAATCTTCCACTTCTTAATAAGTGATTGAACAGTACTGACTGGCATTTGCAAGGCTTTGGATATCTATTTATATCCCTTTCCAACTTTATGCAGTTCCAGTACCTTATTATGCAGGTCTTTTGACCATTCTTTTCTGCTCCCCATGACTCAGTACCTAGCCTGCCTAGGGCATCCACGTGAGAGCTAACATACCCATTGACTATACACAGACACTAATTGCAATTTAAAATGCCACAAGTGTTTGAAATGATCCTTTAATTCCCATTTTATCCTGTGTGTGTCACCTTGTTTGTAACAAGGCCAAATATTCAAGGGTATGTAAACTTTTAGGTCAGGGTCTTTTGGGTGATTTCTGTTATCAGTATGGTTTACCAAGGAGCCAAACAACTATTTGTTGATTACTGGCTTCATATGTTCATTATCCTTGCATAAATCAGTTTTTTTGTATGAACAGTCATATTGTCAAAATCAATGCCGAAATTACACAATTTCCGCCATGGTATGCAAACTATGAGAACAACTGTAGCTGGAAATGTTCTGGCTAGGTACCAGGAAGCTTTGATTTTGTAGGTTCTATTGATGTTAACCCCTTTTGATCATCGATACAGTCAGTCAACACCTTTGTTGAAAGAGAAGTGATCTGTGACTGAGATAAAATTACGCCATTATGGTGTTAAAATTGGTTAAGCTTTTAATGCTGTTATAGAGAATTACCTAAAATAAGGCCTGTTTTTCATGATTGCTTTAAAACTATGGCAAGCAGCTTAGTTATAAGGGAATACTAGGGAACTGCAGTCCATGCAATGCACAAAATTTCACCCTGAAAAAGTGTTGTTAAAGAAATCATCTGTCCAGGCATCTGTAGCTACCGCTATGACACATCAGTGTTAGGCAACACCACGAAAAAGTACTCTTCTTTCGGCAATTGTGAAGTTACAAAAGCTGGGCAGTGTCATGAATAATGTTTTTGTTGTAAAAAGGGCTATTGGCCATTATTCAAGGCTCTTTATATAAATAATGAAAGCTACTCACTAGGGGGGTAGGCTCGTTTTGAATCCCAGACCTTGTGGTATTTCCAGAACAGAGGAAGACTTTTCTAATTCAAACTCACTTTTTTGGGAATTTGTTGGCACACTATTATAACATTTGTCATTATTATATTACATAGCTGATTTATGGTGAAATTAAACCTTGTAGCACCACATTATGTAATAACACCGCATTCTGTAACAACTTGACAAACTATAATAACTTTTCACTTCATTATGTAATAGAACCACATTTTGTAATAATCTGACGCATCTTGAACGCAATACCTAATAAATTTCCCCACATTTTGTAATAAATTATTACATATTGCAGTGATTATTAAAAATGTGCGAGTTGGACTTTTTTCAAGAAAATGTATTAATATGGTGCTTTTGTAATAATCAACTAAATTGGATGTCTTCAGTCGATATAATATAACAATAATGATTATTTTATGCATTCTAGCATGAATCATACTGACTCAAAATTATTTTGAAAGATACTACTAATCTTCTGTAGTAATTGTATCTTTCATTGGCAAAAACTTCATAATGTGTCACTGTATTCTTTAGCTTAAAGGACAATTCTGGCACAAAATGAACCTAGGGGTTAATAACACATGAGTACCGAGTCGATCGTTCTCTGGGATAAGTTTTCATGCTAATCGAATGTGCCCAGTTTTAGTGCAAACTGATAATTACCCTATAACGTTAGTTGTGAGGGCATGGATGAAGTAAAAAGAAATCACTGTTTTATACCACTAACAAGGCTCAAAATAGCACCACACTTCCACAATAGCATAATGAGGGTCCCTACAGGAAAACCAAAGCATTGAGACAGTTTATTGAAAAGAAGTTTAAAAGACAGTACCGTTCACGTATACAGGCAGGTGCCATCTTGGGAAAACAGACTCGACCAATCAAACCACATATTTTCCTGCCTTCCCAATTCCCCACTAACCCTGCCTTCTAGGCAACTTGTGTCTCCTTGGATAGATCTGTAGGTTGACGAGGAGCACGCACATAGTTCATCCAACCGCAGGTCGCCTGATCTGCAGATTGTTTCTGCACTGCACTTCCAATATAGAAGCCTTTATTCAGATCATGCATGGGATGATTACGTTCACCGACTATACTTTTGCAAATTGAATATACAGGCATCCAATCTGAACACGAGGAGTCACTGGACAGCGACTTGGCAGGATAGATAATCTGATTTATCTAACCCAAATCCAGGGCAGCACTATGCCAATTTGCGCTGCCTCATGCAGGAGGCCCGGGGAAAGCCAGAGAATTCATAGTCATTATCAAAACACCTACTATCGTGGCATAGAATGTCTTGCAATGTAGCTACTTGAAAGATTAATCTTTTTGATGTTTTTTTTGGGGGAGCACTTTCAAAAGAACACTGCCCTTGTCAACCCTACTAGAAATAAAAAAAAGTGTCTATTTAGACTAATAAGATCAGAGTAACCAATAACACCAAGGAGGGCGCCACAGGACATATGGGTCTAAATTATTAATTAAGAAGTTTAATTTAGCTTAATTGTACAGAAGAAGACTTTCATTCTGGTTGGTTGTTACATGATACACCATATTATTACATTTTTATGAAAAAACTGTCAAACTCCCACATTTTGTAATAATCACCGAATTATGTCATAATTTATTACAATATGCGGGGAAATTTATTGCAAATTGCGCTCAAATGTAATACATGTCATCTATTTCTTTCCACTATAGTTTACTCATAGGTCTTTAGTGATAAACATTTTAGAACTGTCCGGTTTGTGTATAGTCAGCTAAAGGCACTGGTTGTTCTGCCATAGACCCCATAATAGGGAGGATGCAGAGATAGCCACGTGTGTCCAAATCTTTGGTTCACAGGTGATTTCTGACAGAAATGGGTTGGCCTAATGCTTCATTGGTAAGAGAGCTGGAAGTGGGAATTTAAAGGGAAGAATCCACTTCAAAAGCAATCCAGCTCATCATTTACTAGTGGAAATCTTGTCTCGTCCCTGAGCTTTGAATTTCCCACATGGTAAAGTCCGTAACCACATTCACTGTAGATGAATAGCTACAAACTGAAACAAAGCAACACTCGAGAGCTTACAGAGAAACAGACTACATTAGTAAACTAATTAGATGTCATAACACCAGGGGCAACCATACTGTAGCTAGTGACTCTTTTAAGATGAATACTGGTAAAGAGGAAAATTGACTTTCAAAGTGGAGATGGCCTCAACGGCTCAGTCATTAGTTTGTTCACTGACCATTCAGTGTCATTACATATGCTTTTAATAGCTTTAAGAAAAATTTTTGCTGCATTGAAATGAGGCCACACCACATTTGTCATTGTGTCATCCCGTGAACCAGCTATGTTTAATAATACATTTCAATGTGTAAAGACGTACTACCAGATTTATGTTTTTTTGCAAAAAAAACATGATCATATATCTCTCTGAAATTACATTTAAAAAATGCTTCTCTTACCTATGACATAATTACAGGAAAAAACTATTTCCCCCAAATTTTTCAAATGAAATATCTGCCATTTTTAACTAAACTCTTTAATATTATTATTTAGCAGTATGTCACAACTAATGGATTTCAGTGTACCAAAGTGGTGTGGTGTTAACTAAAACATCCTGTTTGTCGTATGTCAACCCTTACCATGGGGCATCACACATGCCTGAAGCAACACAGATGGTGCTATCATGTGCACTACTTAGCACGTGCTGTCATGCTGTATTGCTGTTAATACATCCATTATTTCTTAGGTGATTGGAATGTTGAAGATGTATTATTTAGTATGGAATCCCCAAATACTTTGATGTTTAAAACCTAGCAAACATGACTGAGGATTCATCACAATGAAGTGTTGGCCTACAATAATAATTGAATGACTAATGTCGTTGCCAAGTTCAATCGAAGCCTGTTTAGAGGGAACTACAGTTGATTTTTGTGTCCAAGAATAGTTGAATTGATTGTTGAAACATCTTGTGTTGGACATTACAGGGGTATGTGCTCAATTTGAATAGGTAAACACATAGCTGGGGCATCATACATGGACTTTTATCAGAATTCTGTTTGGAAACAATGCAGTCTTGTCATAATCGTGTTAATTTTTAAATGTATTGGTCACATTCTATTGCATGTTGTTGCGATTGTGGTAAAATGCTTGTGTCTTAGTGTTCTATAAAAATGAGGTTGGTTAAATTAAGTAGCTCTTAAATGAAACAGAAAGAGAATATATTAACAGGCCATATGAAAATGTTACAAATATATTCAAAAGACAAAATCAAGTAAACAGGGTTTAAAACATGTAAATTGAATGTGCATGATGAGTTTGAGAGTGAGCGTGAACATAATGGAAGATGGAATGTGTGTCCTCACGGAGAGTGTAATTACATGTGTGGATGGTGAGATTGCACACATAAACAGGAGTGTGAATTTGTGTTTGAGTGTGCAAAAGGACTCTAAAAGCTGATCCACGGTATACACCAATTAAGTGTCATTTTCGGTCACAAAATGGATTGCACCTTGAACAACAGACACTGAGGATTCTGCTCTGAAAATGCATAATGTTACATAATAGACTCCAATTTCAACCCATTCCATCACTTGAGAGAGTTCCCAGTCATCATATGCATTTCCTTTATATCCCACCTGAAATATGACATTTGTCAGCATCTTATACCGGTAGACACATATATACCAACAGACGCTCTTCCACACTAACATATATTTTAATTGTACAATGATGGACCCACTGGTCTCCTGTGGGAATTGAACATTACAAGGCTGTGAATAGGAACCCTTCTGCCAGGAGTAACACTGTGTTGATTTTACCATGTCATGGTTGATTTTACCATGTATGTCTCAAATGTTTAATAATGTAACGGTGTTTTTAAGACAAATAAATTTTAATTGTATTTACTAAAGTTGGTTTACTAGTGACATATTTAAATTATAAAGTAGAATACATTAGCTGTATATTTAGTATACTGAAATGGTATTTTCAATCATGTATTATAAATATACTAAAGTATGAAAAAAGTGGGTAAAATCTAAAATAGAGTTATTCTTACTATTACTATTGAAATAGCACTTAAATATTTTTATATTTTGCTGTACTAGAGTTAAGTGGTTCCAAACTAGACTTAAATGGAACTGTCTTTTTTGCTTAAGAGTCAGATTGACTCAATCACTTTGCTGCCTTTGTTTGACAGTTTCTTGACATTTCTTGTTATTCCCTCCTTCTAAACAGTAGCCTAAATCATTGCTGCTGTATACTGTATCTTGCATTCCTCTTTTTGACAAGAAGCATTCAGTTGAGTGAGTGTCTCAAGGGAGTGCCCTCAAAGTGTAGCAGTGTTAAGAACTATCCTATACGTGTATAGACAACCAAAGTAGAGTGACCAGATTTCTGAAGGAAAAATGCAGACAAAATGTATACTGTAGCTACTAATTTCAGATTCGACTTTGCTAGGGAGAAGATGTCGTTTCTGTAATGTTATGCAATGCAACACTTCTGGTCATGGAGCACATGTTTGTTTATGTGGTGTTTGTTTATTGTTTATGTGTGTTTACAATGCATCACTGATCAAAATTGCTCATGAAACCTCAATGGATACAGGCCAGTTCAGTAAAGTGATAAAAAAATGTACACACAATTTTAAAAAACTACCGTCTGGTTATTGATCTCAGCTGCAAGTTGGAGACATTCCACCTTGAAAAAGAGAACTGACTCAGGGAGTAAAATCTCTGTGTTTGGTCAACAAAAAAAAGACAGATATGAACTATAAAGATGCCGAGCAAGCACTTCAGTGGATTTCATTCTGTCACTCAAGGAACTGACCTTTAAGTAATGTTTATCAGATGCAAAATGCTTTTTTTGGCCTTCCACTGTTTTTACTTCAGCCTGCCCAGTTTTTTGAAAAACTTTTTACCTTTCTTCTAGCCATTTGGAGATGTTGAATACCTTATGGACAACATATAACATTTTGGTTACTTTTTTTCTATGAATGTTTTTTGACCCGCATGAGATATCTACCTGATTGCAGTTTACTATTCAAATAGCAGATGTTATAGATTGAGTAGAAGGGGTATTTGCATATTTGCTTATAAAACAACTGTAAATAAGTTGCAACCAGTTAAACTGAGACAGTTAATGAAGAGAGGGCCAGTCAGCCGGAGGTAAAGGTAAAAATATGAGTTTTGAATGGAGGTGGCCCTGGTGAAAAAGCACATGTCAGAGTAGTAGTCGAGGATTGGCAGGCTGGTCATTTTTACAATGGTGTACTGGGCTGTGTGAGTGATTGAACAAGACACCTCTATAGTAATTCATGTCTTTAGTCGTGAATCTTCCCTGGAAGTGGTGGGTATCTTGGGAGGCTCCATACTACAGCATGATGTGGAGTAAATGTCCAGCAGGGCATTCAACCCTAGCTAGATCATTGAACAAACCTCACCATCCTCCGGGCCATACGATCGTGGGCAGTACATTTAGTGTGTCCGTACGTTACGAATCTGTAAACGTTCTCCTAGAACTACAATTAAGATGTATGCGTTCAAAACGTATGCAGTCTGTATTTCACTGCAGGTGTTTGATTGAAATAATTTCTTATACATGCGTGAATACATTAATCCTTAATCATAAGAACAGATCACAAGTGTCACTGGTCTGTCATAAATGTTTATTTTCATGATTGCCCAACTTGCTTTCACAGTCTGTTACCTGATTTTTTAAATGATAATACCTACTAAAAGGGTGACAATAATAGCTTTCATGAAGGGTGCCTTGAAACAGCATGAGTAATCAGTGAGCATCACCAAATATGTTCGGCTAATGAATATACAGCATTTTCTAAATTACATGTTTTCTATTTCTCTTGTTTTGCTCTTTTACTTTTCTCATCTAGGAAGGCAATTTACCAAATTTAATGAATCCTATTTGAGTTTTTGTGGCCTCTGAATAGCCTAAGCTTGTGAAATATGTTGTAGTTAGGCAAGAACAACAGTGGCATATTCAGTCTCTTTCTTCTCCAGCTACCTGCCAGCTTTGTGTTGTTTGACAATAGCTGTGTCGCTTCCAGTTGTCGATTATGAGATAGAGCTGCAGTACAGGAATTATGTAAAGCACGTCTTTCTCAGTCGCACACCAAATACTGTGTTGTGTGTCAAGGGCCCAATTAAATGAATGTCTTTGCAGCAATGACTACAACTATGATGAGACACATGTTGTTCAATCTTTCAATGATTACAGACCCCACTCTCACCTTTAGGGAATAACCGGTCCGTCACAACTGGTTTTTATCACAATCGGGTATTGGTGGTTTAGTGTGTATGTTGACTCCTGTTCGTTAAAGTGGACGATTATAGATAATACAGTAAATTGAATACACACATTTCATAAATTAATGTTCAACTTAAAGTCTGCTTTTCCTACTAACACATTCTGTTTAAAAAAAAAGTTTTATTTAACCTTTATTTTACCAGGTGTGCACGTTGACAACAGTTTCTCATTTGAAAGAGCGGCCTGGTCAAGATAAAAGCACAGAGGTGCGAAAGATGTAAAGTGAAACACAACAATAAAATAAAGAATAAAAAAATAAAAACAGGAACACAGGGTGCAGAACTTCAGAATAAACAGTGTTAGGATATGTACAGGTAGTGCAACAAATCTAAATATATAAATCAATGTAAGGATATGTATAGGTAGTGCAACCCATCTAAATATATAAATCAGTGTAAGGATATGTACAAATAGTGCAACAAATCTAAATATATAAATCAGTGTAAGGATATGTACAGGTAGTGCAACAAATCTAAATATATAAATCAGTGTAAGGATATGTACAGGTAGTGCAACAAATCTAAATATATAAATCAGTGTAAGGATATGTACAGGTAGTGCAACAAATCTAAATAAATAAATAAATCAGGGTAAGGATATGTACAGGTAGTGCAACAAATCTAAATATATAAATCAGTGTAAGGATATGTACAGGTAGTGCAACAAATCTAAATATATAAGTCAGTGTAAGGATATGTACAGGTAGTGCAACAAATCTAAATATATAAATCAGTGTAAGGATATGTACAGGTAGTGC